>AWOL01S0110453.1:55494-98665 GCA_000715115.1 Nicotiana otophora
GGGGGGTTGCATACACAATTGTATACCTATTCCGAGTTACTCGAACGAAAAGTCTTCAACCTCGAACATCATATATCCTTCTATTATTTACTATCTAGCTAAAAACACAATAGAGAATATAGTATTTGTAATGACCCGACCGGTCATTTTGGACTCTAGCGTGTCGTCCGGCGATTTGAGGCCTTGAGTAGCTTCACTTCAGGTATTATGACTTGTACGTGTGGTCGAAATTGAATTTCGGGAAGTTCGGAGTTGATTTGGAAAGAAAATTCTAATTTTGGAAGCTTTAAGTTGGTAGAATTGACTAAGGTTTGACTTTTGAGTAAACGACCTCAAAATCGGGGTTTGAAGGCCCCAATAGGTTCGTATAGTAATTTCGGACTTGGGCGTATGTTCAGGTTGAGTCCGGAAGCATTTCGACACTTATTGTAGAAAGTTGGCATTTTTAAAAGTTTATAATTTCATAAGTTTGGTTTGAAGCAGATTTTGATGTTATCGATGTCCGTTTGGGATTCCGAGCCTTGGAATAGGTTCGTATCATGATTTGTGACTTGCACGCAAAGTTTGGCGTCATTCCAGAATGTTTTGATATGGTTCGGACGCGTTCGTCTAAGTTTAAAGGTTTGAAAGTTTAAAGAAGGGTTTTGATCGTCGATACGTAGTTTTGACGTTGTTTGGTGTGATTTAAGGCCATGAATAAGTCCGTGTCATGTTTTGGGATGCGTTGGTGTGTTTGGATGGGGTCTCGGGGGCTCGGATTTGATTCAGTTTGAATTAGAGTGAGAATTTGGCCTTATGCAATTTCTGGCTGTAGCACATCTGGTGTAACCGCACCTGCGAGGTTTCAGCCGTAGGTGCGGAGCTGCAGAAGTGGCAAAGAGGGTCGCAGAAGCGGGTCTAGGCGAGCTGGGCACTGGCCGCAGGGGCGAGACCATTTTCGCATCTGTGATGGCACAAATACGGCGTACTTGAGCGCATGAGCGGAGTCGAGCGCAAAAGCGAGGAGGACTGCCGCACCTGCGATGTCGCAGGAGCGGGACCTTGTCCGAATGTGCAAAGGATGCTGCCTCCAGTGCTTTCCATAGAAGCGGATTTGTTGCCGCAGAAGCGGCCTTTGGCTTCGCAGGTGAGAGATTTCGGCTGGGCAGAAAGGTTCTTTAAAATCGAGACTTAACTCTCATTTCTCTCATTTTCCACTTGGATGGCCGAATTCAGGGAGCTATTTTGAGGAGGTTTTCATCATGCAACACATGGTAAGTAATTTTCCACTTGTTGTAAGTTAATTTCATGGATTCTATATGGATTTAAACATGAAAAATTATAGTAATTGTGGGATTTTTGAAGAAACCTAGAAATTTGGTAATTTTGGATTTTAACCAAGATTTTGGAAAGGGGATTAGGAATAAATTATATATTTTAGTTTGTGATGTTATGGGTAAGGTTTATCTTCAAAAAGTTTCGAAATCCTGGCGCGTGGGCCCGAGGGTTGACTTTATTGACTTTTTGAGCAAAGTTGGAAATTGTTATAAATTGATTAATTATGAGTAATCGAGTTTATATTTATGGATTTGCACATTGTTTGACTAGTTTTGGATCGACGAGCATCGGTTTGAGGTGCTATAGAGGCTTTGGAGCCGGTTATGGAACTTCAGAGTGAGGTAAGTCTCCTGTCTAACTCTATGAGGGGGAAACTACCCCTAGATTAAGTATTTGTTATGTGCTACTTGTTGCGGGGGCTACGTACGCACGAGGTGACGATAATCCGTACATAGCTAGATTCATGTTATGTCCGGGTAGACTTAGGTTCTCGCCATGCTATAACTGTACTATTTGAGCTGCCCCTTGCCTATTAAATTCCTTTATGTTACGTTACAACTTGAGACTAGACTTGCGTAGAGTGATAAACATTTCAGTCCAAAACTACTCCGGACCCAAACCTACCAACACGATACAACTCAACACCACTGAACAACACATAAAGAAGCAGGAATGAGGAAATAGGGCTATAACTCTCGGAACGACTGGCCGAATCGTTACAACGGAATAGTGTTGACATGTTTCTGACACTAAAACTGCTACAATTACTACTCCTTTGAAGTTTGCAGCTCCATCGAAGAACATTCTCCAATCGTCATAGGTTTTAGTGATATCTCCATTGTAGAGATTTGATGGGCTTTATGATTAGCCGCAAAATAATTATACTCCTCTTACAAATTTCTCCTGTGCTATGCATTTTCCTCGAAAGGTTTTCCTTAAAAACTATAACTCATACGTTTATTCGTGAGTGGGTTCAAGGACCCGTTAAAGCTTCTTATTCTAATGGGATCGGGCCGTTCGCCTCGGCAGTATAATAGATACATATATGGTTCGTGCCGTTTGACCCTCGGCAGTGCACATTATGATGGGATTGGGCCGTTCGCCTCGGCAGGATTATGTATCACACTTTCATGGGAGCGGGCCGTTTGCCTCAGCAATATAATAGGTGTATCTATGGTTCATGCCGTTGGACCCTCGGCAGTGCACATATTATGATGGGATCGGTCCGTATACCTAGGCATTTCTATAAAATACTCTTATGGAATCGTGCGTAATATTCGACAAAAAGCCAGTGTATCTGTGAGTCTTCCTGATTCGAACTGTGGCGACCTATCTGGTAAGGTCCATTATATACATATGCTCTGGTCTAGGAGGTAACTGCTAATTGAGAGCTTGGGTTTATTATTGAGAGGAGGATTGTACCACGTATTTATACTTGTTTATTTCGTTTATTTACTCTGCCTCACATCTGCTTACTTCTACTGTATCGGGCTTATTGGACTACTAGTAAATGTCGATGTCGACCCCTCGTCACTACTTTTCTATGGTTAGGCTAGATACTTACTGGGTACGCGTTTATTTACGTACTCATGCTACACTTACTACACTTATTGTGCAGGTATATATATGTTTCTGGTGGTCCTCTGGGTGCAGAGGCGCGACTTTTGCGGGGACTTTACGGTGAACTGCATTTCCTTGTTACGATCCGCAACATATAGAGTCTCTATCAGAGTTATTTATTTTTCCCGTCTAACTTGTCTTCCAGACGGTTGTTGTATTATTATTTTACTCCTTAGTAGATGCTCATGCACGTGTGACACCGGGTTTTGGGGGGTTCCTATTGGTTGTTCATTATTGTAGTTCATGTAATTATTAAAATTTCACTTTGAAATATATATTTTTATAGAGGAATTAGAAAATAAAATCATGGGTTTTGAACGAGTACCAACTTTTATACTATTTAATTAATGTAAATTATGATTTCGAAGTAATAAAATGAGTAATTAAGTTGACCAATCACCGTTGGCTTGCCTGACGGTGATGTTAGGCGCCATCACGACTTTTAGTGGATTTTGGGTTGTGACTACTTGGTATCAGAGCGTTAGGTTCACTTAGGTCTCACGACTCATGAGCAAGTCTAGTAGAGTCTTGCGGATCGGTATAGAGACGCCTGTACTTATCTTCGAGAGGCTACAGGACTGTTAGGAGCGCTTCCTCTTCGTGCGATTTGATTCCTTTGTGGCTTGTGCCTTTATTTCCTTCCTACTCAATCTAATGTGACATGGAGCGCTTGTTATCGATTGGGAATTGAGGAGTTGTAGTGGTACTACAGACGTGATGCACGATGTTTTTCCTTGCGTGTTCGGGCAGGCTATTATCATCGCCTTGCGGAAGAATGTTCTGTCATTTCAACTCAGTAGCTGTATTTCCGATGGTTTTGAGGCAATGCACAGATTGCTATGATGTTCATGCATCATTATCACACAATATTGATGTAATGGTATGGTGCTTGTTTATGTGTCGAGGCAGTGAATGACTTGAAAGGAGGATTTCTCAGTGCATGATTTTGAGGTTCAACATTTAATTCTAGCGGAGGAAAGGCAATCAGGCGATAGATGTTTAGGTTTTGGTTGATGGAGTAACGAAACTTGATATTTTCGAGCGTAGTGGAATTCTCACTTGTGACGTGGTGTCATCGTCCTTGTTCGAATGCATTAGGGTTCCCCGGTGCTATGGTCTTCTTTGATTTTTCCTTCGGGGAAAGGTGTTGTGAAATAGTGCTTGAGAAGCAGTTGTTAGAGATAGCGGTGTTTTGTGGTTCATAATCAAATTGGTATTTCTAATGTTGATGGGTCGAGAAAGATGATCTTCTAGGAGGTTTAAAGTTTGTAGCAATTCATTAGTTCTGGTGCTACATGTATGGATTTGATTTGAGGCAACATTTAGGCAACAAAGTATGAAGAAGGACATGGCGGGAGGTGTCTCGCGGTAGTTGAATTACTAGCAGGTCAAGTATGAAAGGCGGAGGTCGAGAAGTTGCTTAAAGGAGATGGTTTGACTGAAGTGGGAGTGGCAGAGTAGCATATGAATTATGTGGTAGAATAGCCACGTACCTTGAGGAAGTTTAGAGTGATTTGGGAGGCATGGTGGAAAGTTACTAGGTCTACAGATTATAGTTGGAATGGTGGTTACTATACGAAGAAAGATTGAATATGGCAGAAAGGAGTTTGCTTGAAATGAAGAGGGGTGTGAAGATTTGGTTATCGTTTCGGATGCAACATGACTTTGAGTTTGGAAGGTATTGTTGGACTTTCAGTTGATGTCAATGGGGAAGGAATAGACTTGTACAACTGGTGGACGAGCATGGGCTCAGGAGGGTTTACTGAACTCGTGGTAGTTGTACCCGATGCAGCGTCATTGGAAGATGTCGGCATGAAATACCACAGGTGGGTTATCTCCTGTGAATAGGTTAGCGGTTGCATGATTTTGATGAGGTTCTATGAAGAGTTCTACTTACTACCCAACAGAAGGTTGAGTATGAGATTGTGGCTGATAATTCGGAATGTTTCATGAAAAGCTTAACAAAAGACTTCGAGAAATTTGACGTGTTAACGGTGCTAGATCATGGTAATTGAGAAGGAGGAATCACTGTGGACTCTACATTATGTGATGGTAGCTTAAAGCTAAGTGGGGGGAGCCCACCGTCTACGATTGGATCGTGTGGTTGTATTCTTGTGTGGTTTCTGGTTATCGGTGAATTGGTGGGTTATTATGACTTAGAAAAATAAAACATCTGGGGTAATTCGAGCAAAGGACTTGTCAAATGTGTGCTATATTTCGCTTTATCGGTTCATGTTCAGGTTTTTGGAATACTCAGAGTTTATGCTTCTTGTGGATGTGATGTACAAGAAAAGAATTCATCCGGTTGCTTCTTTGGGAGTGTTCACGTGCTAATAGAGTGTTGGAGTTTGATTATACTCGGGACTAGGTCAGAGTGGGTGACTCCCAATAGTGGTTCTAATGGGCTCAAGGATGTAAGCGCGGTTTCTAAGGATTTTGGGTCCATTGTGACGTTAAAGATCGAGTTTTTGCAGTGGGTATTGAGACAATGTGACCTCATGATTTGGGTCACTAGGGATGAGAGTTGATCGAGTTTCGTTATGTTTTTGAATGGAACTATTATTATTCCTCAGGCAGGTCAAGAATAAATTGGAGGAAGTTAGGTCGGTTGGTAATGGTTTAAATCAATGTGATTGTGGCAATGATCAGTTCCTTCGGCATATGAAGTTATGCATGTGGTTTGTGGTTGTACGTGCGGGCTCGAAAGCCATCACAGCTTGATTTATTTTGGAGGAATTTGATTCAATGGCCTTGTGGTGCAAATGGATTCCGGAAGAGTTATGGCAGTTTAGATCACGACTTGAGGTTTGTATTTTTCTGCTGTTTGGGAATTCAGTTGCGTGTTGCATTGGTTATTCTGATGTGATCTAAGTGAACGGTTTCTAGCTAATGAAGTGTTTGTTCTACTAGTAGTTCAGGGGTTATGATGAATTCTTATATTCTCGCGTAGCAACATGATAGGTGCAGTGAGCGGCATGAGAATTTGAAAGTTGAGGATCAAGGTTGCAGTTTAGTGTTGACAAGAATGTCACGAGCTCGGATGGTCTGGGAAGAATTTAGATGTTTAGAGTAAGCTGACATTATCCTAGTGTTGCCTGGGAATGGTGTTCTGTGGAAGGAGCATTGTGAATTGATTTGCGGGTTCTTGAATTGCTTTACAGATTAGTATGGTTGGTGGTATGGAGGTGCAGATTTTGCTACCTGGTGCGGAAGGTTGTGAGAGCGTAGGGGAGATTTGTATAACTGTGAAATGTTAGTCATTTGATTAGTAAAGATTGAAACCAAGCATGAAAATTATGGTACTATCATTAATGTGAGAGTTTATGCATGGAAGGCGCTCTATTCCTTTGGTTGTGAACTGTGAGAGTTATTCCGGATTGAGACGGCTTGATTATTTGCACATATGTTGTGGTCCCGTATAGCTTGTGGTGTTATATGAGCAGGGTGGCTCTCAAGATACAGGTCATTTATCGCACCTTAGTTGTGCTTGGGTTTTGTGGCGTATTGCGCTATCCGTCGAAGTTCAAAGGTTTGAAAGTTTAAAGAAGGGTTTTGATCAACGATCCGTAGTCAGTGTCATGTTTTGGGATGCGTTGGTGTGTTTGGATGGGGTTCTGGGGGCCTCGGGTTTGATTCGGATTGAATCGGAGTGAGAATTTGGCCTTATGCAATTTCTGGTTGCAGCACATCTGGTGTAACCATACCTGCGAGGTTTTGGCCATAGGTGCGGAGCCGCAGAAGAGGCCAAGAGGGTTGCAAAAGTGGTTTTGGGCGAGTTGGGCAGTGGCCACAGGGGCGAGACCATTTTCGCATCTGCGATGGCGCAAATGCGGCATACTTGAGCACAGAAGCAAGGGGGACTGCCGCACCTGCGATATCGCATGAGCGAGACCTTGTCCGCAGGTACGAAGGAGGCGACCTCCAGTGCTTTCTGCAGAAGCAAAATTATTGCCGCAGAAGAGACGCCGCAAAAGCGGCCTTTGGCTTCGCAGATGTGAGATTTCGGTTGGGCAGAAGGGTTCTTTAAAATCGAGACTTAGCTCTCACTTTCCACTTGGATTGCCAAATTTGTGGAGCTATTTGAGGAGGTTTTCATCATGCAACACAAGGTAAGTAATTTCCCACTTGTTGTAAGTTAATTTCATGGATTCTATATGGATTAAACATGAAAAGTTGTAGTTATTGTGGGATTTTTGAAGAAACCTAGAAATTTGGTAATTTTGGATTTTGACCACGGTTTTGGAAATAGAATTATGAAAAAATTATATATTTGAGTTCGTGATGTTATGGGTAAGGTTTATCTTCGAAATATTTTGGAATACGGACGCGTGAGACCTAGGGTTGACTTTATTGACTTTTTGAGAGGAGTTGGGGATTATTATAAATTGATTATTTATGGGTAATAGAGTATATATTTATGGATTTTCGCATTGTTTAACTAGTTTTGGATCGACGTACATCAATTTGAGGTTCTATAGAGGCTTTGGAGCCCGTTATGGAACTTCGGAGAGAGGTAAGTCTGCTGTCTAACTCTGTGTGGGGGCAACTACCCCTAGGTTAAGTATTTGTTATGTGCTACTTGTTGCGGGGCTAGTACGCACGAGGTAACGAGAGTCCGTATGTAGCTAGATTCATGTTATGTCCGGGTAAACTTAGGTTCCCGCCATGCTATATTGAGTTGCCCCTTGCCTATTAAATTAATTTATGATACATTACAACTTGAGACTAGACTTACGTAGAGTGATAGACTTTCTATTGTAGAGATTTGACGGGCTTCATGATTAGCCACGGAATAATTGTACTCCTCTTACGAATTTCTCCCGTGCTATGCGTTTTCCTTGAAAGGTTTTCCTTAAAATCTATAACTCACACATTTATTCGAGAGTGGGTTCAAGGACCAATTAAATCTTCTTATTCTAATGGTATAGGCCGTTCGCCTCAACAGTATAATAGATACATCTATGGTTCATGCCGTTCGACCCTCGGCAGTGCGCACATAATGATGGGATCGGGCCGTTTGCCTCGGCAGGATTATGTATCATACTCTCATGGGAGCGAGACATTCGCCTCGACAATATAATAGATGTATCTATGGTCCGTGTCGTTGGACCCTCGGCAGTGCACATATTATGATGGGATCGGGCCGTACGCCTCGGTGGACTGTGATTCGTAGCCTGGAATGCAGCTCACATAAAGTCTCCACAACAGGTGCACCTTCGCGCCAATGTGATCATCAAATGAACCTGTCAAATACTACACATTTAGCGTAGAAGTGCAGCATGAGTACGTAAATCAATGAGTACCCAGTAAGTATCTAGCCTAACTCTGGAGAAGTAGTGACGAGGGGTCAACATCGACACTTACTAAAGGTCAATAAAGCAATATAATATAATAAAATAGAAGCAGATATGAAGCATATGACAATGATAGGGTAAATCTGTAAGTTACATAATCTTCCAATTACTTCTTTTAAAGCATAAATTTCTAAATCTTGTATTCTACCTTAACAACTCAAAAAATATCAAGTGTCAATATCAAATAAATAAGGAATACCATAAATAATGTCGGGCATCAGTGAAAAGATTAGCTCGTGAATATTCGGGCTACTAGCGATATAACGCACGATTCTGCCGTGGTCGTTCGGCCCGATCCAAAATAATGTGTACACCGCCGAGGGTCGTGCGACACGAACCATAGATGCATCTATATACTGCTGAGGCATTCGACCCGCTCCATAAGAAAGGAAAGAAGTTACCGAATTACGAGACACGTGTTTACAATACAGTACATGAGCACATAACGAATATAATCTTTACGCTTCTCAATTAACTCGCCCACACTCAAAGTGTTAAGGCTCGGCTTATTATACATATATTTATTTCTAAATCAAATTCAGATATAACTTTAATTAATTAAGCCAGCAGAACGAGTTCAAGTAATTCAATTATTACATGATACAATCCTAAGTCTACCCGGACATAAACATGCTTTAGCTACGTACGGACTCTTGTCACCTCGTCCGTACATAGCACCCACAATTAGTTACAAACAACAATAAATATCACCTAGGGTTGTTTCCTCCTCACAAGGTTAGACAGAAGACTTACCTCGCTCCGAAGTTCCGTCACCAGATCCAACACCTTTCTAACCCCTCGAACCGATGGCCATCATTCCAAAACTAGTCCAACAACATACAAACCAATCAAAATATACCCCAATACCTATAATTTAACAATTTATAATGATTCCCAGCTCCGCTCAAAAAACCAACAAAGATAACCCTCGGGCCCACGTGCCCAGATTCCAAAACTTTTTGAAGATAAACTTTACCCATAATACCACGAACTAAAATATATAACTTATTCCAAATTCCATGTCCAATTTCGTGGTCAAAATTCAAAAATACCAATTTCTAGATTTTCTATCAAAATCCCAAATTTCTACTAATTCCCATGTACAAATCCGTACATAATCCAAGTATTTAATTCACAATAGGTGGGAATAGATTACCTTGCAATAGAGGATGAAAATATCCCCTTGAAGCTCTCCACAAATCGCCTCATCCAAGTGAAAATGAAAGAAAGTGGGCCAAAATCCCGTATAAAACCAAGCCCTATGCCCAGCGTTCATCGCACCTATGACCACTTGACCGCTTCTGTGCTTCCGCAGGTGCGGCCAAAATACCGCTTCTACGGTCCCCTTCATCCCTCCTGCCTTTGCATCTGCGGACCATACTCCGCTTTTGCGGAGTCGCACCTGCGATCAAGGATCCGCTTCTGCGGTCTCGCAGGTGCGGCACAAACCTCACACCTGCGACCCCCAGGCCGCTTCTGCGGTCACCCAGGTGCGAGAACTCCTTCGTACCTGCAGCCTCTACCCAGCTCCCTTCTAGCCGCTTCTGTAGTCCACTGCCTCGCTTCTGCGAGGCCGCTTCTACAATGAAGCTTCCGCAGAAGCGATTGCACCAGCAACCAAAATCCTCCAGCTTTCCTTAAGGCCAAAAATCCGATCCGTTAACCATCCGGAATCTACCCGAGGCCCCCGAGTCCAAGACCAAATATAACAACGCATCCTAAAACACATTACGAACTTAGTCGAGGCCTCAAATCACGCCAAATAACATCGAAACTATGAATCGACGATCGAAATCGTTCTTTAACTTTCAAACTTTCAAACTTCGATGAACACGTCTGAACTATACCAAAGCATTTCGGAATGACGCCAAACTTTGCGTACAAGTCATAAATCACAATACGAACCTATTCCCAGGTTCGGAACCTCAAACAGACATCGATAACACCAAAGTCCACTTCAAATCAAACTTAAGAATTTTTAAACCTTCAAAATGCCAACCTTCCATTATAAGCACTGAAATACCCCCGGGTGATCCGATACTCAACTCGGACATACGCCCTAGTCCGAAATCACCATATGAACCTATTGGAACCTTTAAATCCTGAGTCCGAGGTTGTTTACTCAAAAGTCAAACCTTAGTGAATTCTTCCAACTTAAAGCTTCCGAAATTAAAATTTTCTTTCCAAATCAATCCCGAACTTTTTGAAATTCAATTCCGACCACACGTACAAGCCATAATACCTGAAGGAAACCTACTCAAGGACTCAAACCGCCGAACGATGCGCTAGAGATCAAAATGACCGATCGGGTCGTTACATTCTCCCCCACTTAAACATACGTTCGTCCTGGAACGTGCTAAGAACATGCTCCAGAGTTGTCCAAAATCATTGTGCAACACCTTGTGCCCTTACCCATACCACCACAACCCAGTTGGACACATTAGCTCGAACCGGACTGAAGGTCCTCCCTTTTATTTAGTCAATAAGCCTTAGAACCGAATTCTAACTTCCGAATTTCTTTAGAAGACTAGATTCTAATATACGAACACAGTATAAATCTCCACGTGCTGAATTCACATATAATCATTCACCCATGCTAACATCACACAATGCACTGCATAACTCATGCCCAGTGTAACCTCCTCCAAGCACAACATCTGCAATTTCAATGACCGCCCGAAGCATACCTCATAACACATATAAACATGGTTCCCACTCTTGCAATATTTCCATGACGGAAGAGATGTGTAGAAACTAATAACCGCTTGCCGAATCAACAAATCATGGAGTCTCTCCTCATGACAGGACCATTAACTCATTCTGACTGAATAACAATATTTTCTCTTTAATGTACCTTTATATAAATCTGATTGCGCCGATCCCAGGTCCAATAACCTTGTCTCATCTAGTACAAGCTACTCAAGCAATAAGCCATCTCAGACACTGCCAAAAATCTTATTTGACGCCCACAATGCGCCAACAAGCTACAAACTCGAATGTGATATATAAGGAAGAGTGAACTCTGAAAAAGGACTACCCAGCCCCTGTAATGAATAAAACGGCCGAATAGATGCTGTGAACCTACCTCAGGGATGAAAAACAAGACACATAAAATGAGCGTAAGGAACTATGCTCAACGTCTCGTTGTTGCGGCATGCTACCTGATCCAACATGACACTATTGCGGTGTGCTACCTGATCCAAACATGACAATGTTGCGGCGTGAAACCTGATCCACATAACATGCCCGTGGTGGCGTGCCACCCGATCCAAACAATATACTCATGGCGACGTGGCACCCGATCCGCATATAACAATCAAGAATAAAACACACATCAAGCCGTAACGCTTATACTTATGAAATGCCCGAATATCGACCACAAGCACGCCAAGTGCATAATACTAAACCCGGGGAGACAGATAGCGCCATATGCTACGAAACCCAAGCACAACTAAGATGCAATAAATGACCTGCATCTCGAGAGCCATCATGCTCATATAACACCACAAGCTACACTGGACCTCAACACATGTGCAAATAATCAAGGTGTCTCACAACCCACATGGCACCATATAGATTAACATGGAATAGCTGATGATGGGAATAACATCTAATGCCCGACGACTCCTCCGTAAGTAATGTTATGACGAACGAACACACCCGACCTGATGTAGAGCGCGCATTCATATTAGACCCACCAACGGACCTCAAGACGATTCTGATCATCCCATATTGGGCCAACAACCTCTCAAGGATCCACAATGGTCCTATTCATGACACACACGAGCAGCCGTCCAATACAGAACAAACTCAAAGGAATAGAGCACCTTTCAGGCATAAACTCTCACATTAGCAATAGTACCAGAATCTCCATACTTGGTCTCAATCCTTAACCATCAAGTGACTAACATGTCACACTTATACAAATTTCCCCGTGGGGTACACTCCCACGACCTTCTGCACCAGGTGCAAAGTCTGGACATCCATACCATAAATTGGACTAATCTGTAAAGCAATTTAAGAACCTGCAAATCAATACACAACGCTCCTTTCATAGAACACCATTCTCAGGTGACACTAAGATAACGCCAGCTCACTATAAATATCTTAATTCTCCCCTGCTCATCCGAGCCCGTGACATTCCTGTCACACCGAACTGAGACCATGATCCCCCACCTTCAAATTCCCATGCCGCTACGTGAGAATACATGAATTTATAATAACCCTTGAACTACTAGTAGAATAAACACTTCATTGGCTAGAAACCTTTCACTTAGCTCATTTAAGTAGAGCCAATGCCACCAGTTGAATGCCCAAACCGCTGAAAATACAAACCTCAAGTCATGAGCTAAACCGCCATGACTCCTCCGAAATCCATTTACACCACAAGGCCATTTAAATCAAATACCTCCCAAATCAATCAAGTTATGGTGGTTGTCAAGCCCGCACGTACAACCACAACCTACATGTATAGCTTCACACGCCGAAGGAACTGATCATTGCCATAATCATGCTGATTCAACCATTATTAATCGACCCAACTTCTTTCAATTTACTCTGGACTTGCCTTAGAAATAATAATAGCTCCATTCAAAACATAACGAACCCGATCCGCACTCATCCCGAGTGACCCGAATCCCGACACCACATCGTCTCAATACCCATGAATCATCTCATACTCTCCTTACGCACACCATAGCATCTCCAACTGGTACAAACATTCTACAAGACCTTCCACGAATCCGAAGCAATTTCTTCCTTTCCTCCAATACTACACCGCATACCCGATGTTAACGTACAACATTCCAAGTACCGTTCATAAACCAATGTGAAAACTCGATCCTTAACCACTCAACGGACCCGAAATCCTTAGGCACTGCACTTTAGTTGTTGAACCCACTAGGACCGTTGTTGAGAGTCATCCACTCTGACCTGATCCAGAATATAACCAAACTTCGACGCTATGCTAGCACATGAACACCCTCTCAAAGAAGCCACCGGCTGAATTCTTTTCCTTGTACATTCCACCCACAAGAAGCATAAACTCTGAGTCTTCCCAAAACCTACACCTGAATTGATAAGGCAAAGTATAACACACATTCATCAAGTTTCTTGTTCGAATTACTCTTGATATTTTCTTTTCTTAGTCATAAATAATCCACCAACGCATTGATAACCTGAAACCGCACAAGCAGACAACCACACGATCCAATCGTAGTCGGTGAGGCTCCCCCACTTAACTTTAAGCTACCATCACATAATGTAGAGCCCACAACGATTCCTCCTTCTCAATTACCATGATCACGTACCGTTAACCCGCCAAATTTCTTGAAGTCTTTTGTTAAGCTTTTCATGAACATTCTGAATCATCAGTCACAATCACATATTCGACATCTTACCGAGTAGCAAGTAGTATTCTTCGCAAAAGCTTCATCAACATCACGCAACCGCTAACCTGTTCACAGGGGATAACTCCCCTGTGAAGTTCCATACCGACATCTTCCAACGGCGTTGCACTGGGTATAATTACTACGAAATCAGTAGACCCTCCTGAGCCCGTGCTCATCCACCAACTGTACAAGTCTGTTCATTCCCCATTGACACAACTGAAAGTTCAACAATACCTTCCAAACTCAAGTCATGTTGCATCTGAAATGATAATCAAATCTTCACCCCTCTTCATTTCAAGCAAACTCCTTTCTGCCATATTAAATCTTTCTCCATACAGAAGCTACCATTCCAAATAACATCCATAGACCAAATCACCTTCCACCACAATTCCCAAACTGTTCTACACTTTCTCAAGGCACGCGACTATCCTACCACAGAATTCATCTGCTATTCTGCCCCACTTACTTCTGTTACACCATCTCTTTTAAGAAATTTCTCGACCTCTATTGTTCATACTTGACCTGCTAGTAATTCAACCGCGCGAGACACCTCCCACCATGTCCTTCCTCGTCCTTCGCTACCCAAATGCCGCCTCAAATCAAAACCCATCTTTGTAGCCCCTAAGCTATTAAATTGATACCAACTCTAAACCTCCTGGAAGATCATCTTTCTCGAGCAATCAATATTAGAATTACCAATTCGATTCGGAACCGCTACACACCGCTATCTCTGACAACCACATTTTAGGCGCTATTCCACAACACTCTGTCCGAATGCAAAAATCAAAGAAGACTATAACACCGAAAAACCTTTATACGTTCCAACAAGGACGACGATACCATATCACAAATGAGAATTCTACCACGCTCGAAGATATCAAGTCTCGTTACTTCATCAACCAAACCTGGACATCCATAGTCCGATTGCCTTTCCTTTGCTGGAGTTAAATGCTAAACCTCTAAATCATGCACTGAGAAATTCATTTAAAGTCATTCACTGCCTCAACACATAAATGAGCGCCCTGCCATTACACCAACACTGTGCGATAACAACACATGAACATCATAGCAATCCGTGCATAGCCTCAAAACCATAGGAAGTACAGATACTGAACTAAAATGATAGAACACCCTTCCGCAAGGCGATGACAATAGCCTGCCCGAACACGCAAGGAAAAACATCCTGCACCACGTCTGCAGTACCAATACCACTACTCGACGTCCAATTGATAACAAGCATTTCACGTCGCATAAGATTGAGTAGGAAAGAAATAAAGGCACAAGCCTCAAGGGAATCAAATCGCACGATGAGGAAATCAAGAAGGGAAGTGCTCCTAACAACCGTGTAGCCTCTCAAAGATAAGAACAGATATCTCCGTACCGATCCGCAAGACTCTACTAGGCTTGGTCATGACTCATGAGACCCAAGTAAACCTAATGCTCTGATACTAAGCTGTCACGACCCAAAATCCACTATAGGTCGTGATGGCGCCTAACGCCGCCGTCAAGCAAGCCAACGTTGATTTATCAATTTATTTACTCAACTTTCGAAATCATAATCTCCATTACCTAAATAGTATAAAATGGAATTTACAGGGTAAAATGATAATAACTGCGTGAACTACAATAATGAACAACCAGTAGGAACCCCCAAAACCCGGTGTCACAAGTACACGAGCATTTTCTAAGGAGTATAACAATAATACAATATCTATCCCGAATGCAATAAGACAGAATAAAATAATTAGTACAATGGAGACTCGGTGGACTACGATGCGTAGCCTAGAATGCAACTCACATAAAGTCTCCTCAACAGGTGCGCCTTTGCTCCAAGGTGATAATCAAATGAACCTGTCAGATCCTGCACATTTAGTGCAGAACTGCAGCATGAGTACGTAAATCAATACGTACCCAGTAAGTATCTTGCCTAACCACGGAGAAGTGGTGACGAGGGACCGACATCGACACTTACTAAAGGTCCAATAAAGCAATATAATAAAACAGAAGCAGATATGAAGCATACGACAATGATGGGGTAAATCTGCAAGTTACATAATCTTCCAATTACTTCTTTTAAAGCATGAATTTCTAAATCTTGTATTCTACCTTAACATCTTAGAAAATGTCAAGTGTCAATATCAAATAAATAAGGAATACCATATAAAATGTCGGGCATCAGTGGAAAGATTATATCGTGAATATTCGGACTACTAGCGATATAATGCACGATTCTGCCAAGGTCGTTCGACCCAATCCAGAATAATGTGTACACTGTCGAGGGTCGTGCAGCATGAACCATAGATGCATCTATATACTGCTGAGGCGTTCTGCCCACTCCATAAGAAAGGAAGTTATCAAATTACGAGACACGTATTTACAATACAGTACATGAGCACATAACGAATATAATCTTTACACTTCTCAATTAACTCGCCCACACTCAAAGTATTAAGGCTCAGCCTATTATACATATATTTATTTCTAAATCATATTCAGATATAACTTTAATTAATTAAGCCAGCAGAACGCGTTCAAATAATTCAATTATTACATGATACAGTCCTAAGTCTACCCGGACATAAACATGATTTAGGTACGTACGGACTCTCGTCACCTCGTGCATACGTAGCATCCACAACTAGTTGCACACAACAATAAATATCACATAGGGGTAGTTTAACCCTCACAAGGTTAGACATGAGACTTACCTCGCTCTGCAGTTTCGTCACCGGCTCCAGCGCCTCTCTAACCCCTCAAACCAATGGCCATCATTCCAAAACTAGTCCAACAACGTGCAAACCAATCAAAATACACCCCAATATGTATAATGTAACAATTTATAATGATTCCCAACTCCGCTTAAAAAGCCAACAAAGACAACCCTCAGGCCTACGTGCTCGGATTCCGAAAACGTTCGAAGATAAACTTTACCCGTAACACCACGAACTAAAATATATAACTTATTCCAAATTCCATGTCCAATTTCGTGGTCAAAATCCAAAAATACCAATTTCTAGGTTTTCTAACAAAATTTCAAATTTCTACTAATTCCCATGTGAAAATCCTTACATAATCCAAGTATTTAACTCATAATAGGTGGGAATAGCTTATCTTGAAATAGATGATGAAAATCTCCCCTCGAAGCTCTCCAACAATCGCCCCATCCAAGTGAAAATGAAAGAAAGTGGGACAAAATCCCGTATAAAACCAAGCCCTCTGCCCAGCATTCATCACACCTGCGGCCACTTGACCGCTTCTGCGATTCCGCAGGTGCGGCCAAAATACCGCTTTTGTGGTCCCCCTTCATCCCTCCTGCCTTTGCATCTGCGGAGTCGCATCTGCGATTAGGGATCCGCTTCTACGGTCTCACAGGTGTGGCACAAACCTCGCACCTGCGCCACCAACCTACCTCACTCCCTACCGCTTCTGCGACCCCCAGGCTGCTTCTGTGGTCACGTAGGTGCGGGAACTCCTTCGCACCTGCGACCTCTACCCAGCTCCCTTCTAGCCGCTTCTATGGTCTACTGCCTCGCTTCTACGATGTCGCTTCAGCATAAGCGTTTGCACCAGCTACGAGAAACCTCCAGCTTTCCTTAAGTCCATAAATCCGATCCGTTAACCATTCGGAATCAACCCGAGGCCCCCGAGGCCTGTACCAAATATACCGACACATCCCAAAACACATTACGAACTTAGTCGAGGCCTCAAATCACGCCAAACAACTTCGAAACTACGAGTCAACGATCGAAATCCTTCTTTAACTTTTAAACTTCGACGAATGCGTCCGAACCATTCCAAAGCATTCCGGAATGATGCCAAACTTTGCGTACAGGTCATAAATCACAATACGAACCTATTCCAAGGCTTGGAATCTCAAACGGACATTGATAACACCAAAGTACACTTCAAATCATATTAAAGAATTTCTTAAACCTTCAAAATGCCAACCTTCCACAATAAGCACCGAAATGCCCCTGGGTGATCCGATACTCAACCCGGACATACGCCCAAGTCCGAAATTACCATACGATCCTATTGGAACCTTCAAATCCCGAGTCCGAGGTTGTTTACTCAAAAGTCAAACCTTAGTCAATTCTTTCAACTTAAAGCTTCCGAAATTAGAATTTTCTTTCCAAATCAATCCTGAACTTTCTGAAATTCAATTCCGACCACACGTACAAGTCATAATACCTGAAGCGAAGATACTCAAGGCCTCAAATCGCCAAACGACGCGCTAGAGCTCCAAACGACTGGTCGAGTCATTACATTAGTACTTATGCTACACTCGCTGCACTTATTGTGCAGGTATATATATGTTTCTGGTGGTCCTCTGGGTGCATAGGCGCGGCTTTTTCCTGTACTTTACGGTGAGCTACATTTCCTTGTTACGATTCACAACATACAGAGTCTCCATCAAAGTTATTTATTTTCCCCGTCTAACTTGTATTCCAGGCGATTGTTCTATTATTATTATACTCTTTAGTAGATGCTCATGCACGTGTGACACTGGATTTTGGGGGTTCCTACTGGTTGTTTATTTTGTAGTTCATGTAATTATTAACATTTCACCTTGAAAATTATATTTTTATACAAGAATTGGAAAATAATACCATGGGTTTTGCACGAGTACCAACTTTTATACTATTTATTTAATGAAAATTATGATTTCAAAGTAATAAAATGAGTAATTAAGTTGACCAATCACCGTTGGCTTGCCTGACAGCGGCGTTAGGCGCCACCACAACCTTTAATAGATTTTGGGTCGTGACAGTATTATTCTATTGCATTCCTTTATTTTTGTTATTTGTTATACTGGCATGAAAATATAAAATAAATTTTATTATCTTCTACCTTTATGAGGCCGGTCCTTTTTCGGATTTTATTCATAAGAAGCTATAAGCGATTATTAAAAGATACATAGAAATCTATTTTTCATATTATTCTAGCTGGCATGAAGGACAAATGCACGACAATAAAACTTGGTAAATATAAAAGATAACATTTAATGCATTTAGATGTAGAGTCTAGATACATGGTTATGGATAGGGGTGTACATAAGTCGGGTTGGTTTAGTTTTTATCAAAACCAAATCAAAGCAAATCGGTTCGATTTTGTCATGTTTTTCAGTACATGAATATTATTTCAATCTTACTTTGTTAAAGTTATAGGTAAGGTTTTGATAAGTGAATGTTTGGTAAAAATTTAAAAAATTGACAAACATATGATCTATTAAAATATTCTTATGAGATAAGTGTTACTTACTTGAACACCCATTCCAATACGAGTTCAACCATACCAAAATTATCAATTTCCGACATCAATTCGTCCTTCAAATTATCATTTTATATTTTGAAAGATTTCTTCAAAACTTCCCATTTTCCTCAACTTAAAACACTAATTTAATGATACAAATAAAGATGAAATCATGAAGTATAATCAATTTCGGATGAAGAACACTTACCCCAAAGATTTGCTTGAAAAAATCACGAAGAATCGCTCAAATCCGAGGTCTACAACTCAAAATATTGAGAAAATGGCCAAACCCTCGACTTATATGATTCTGCCCAGGCACGATTGCACCTGCGACGCATTAGCCGCTTTTGCAGTGTCGATTTTGCGATAAAACATCCACATTTGCAGAGAATCACTGGTGTCCGCTCAATGCACCTATGGACAAATCCCCGTTTCTGCGCTAACGCAGGTGCAACCAGTGTTGCGCTTCTGCGCTACCTCTTTGCTCCTGTGCCTTTCTCGTCCATTTCCGTGATCACACAGGTGCGAATTATTCTTCGCACCTATGGCAACTGCCCAAACCTACCCATTTCGCTTCTGCGACCATTTCACGCTTCTGTATGCATGCACTTGCGGTTCCTCACGCGCAGGTGTGAAAACACCAGTTAACAGAAAATTCCAGCAGCTCCAAACAATGCTTCAACAATCCGAACCCTGTCTGAAACTCATCCGAGCCACTCGGGACCTCGTTCGAATATACCAATAAGTCACATAACGTAACACAGACCTACTCGAGGCCTCAAATCACATCAAACAACATCGAAACTACAAATCGCACCACGAATCAAATTTATGAATTTTCAAGTCTTCTAACTCCCAAAACACGTGCCGAAACATATCAAATCAACCCGGAATAACGCAAAATTGTGCATGAAAGTCCCAAATGACATGACAGAGCTAATCCAACTCTTGAAACCGCAATCCGAGCTCGATAGTACAAAAGTCAACTCTCGGTCAAACCTCTCAACCTTTCAAATTTTGTCGAAATGCTTCAAATTACCCTACGGACCTCTAAATCCAAATACGGATGCAAGCCAAAGTCCAAAATCACCATACGAAATTATTGGAACTATCAAAATGCCATTTCGGAGTCGTCTACACAAAAGTAAAATTCCGGTCAACTCTTACCACTTAAGTTTCTAAAACACGAATCCTCCTTCCAAATCAATTCTGAATTACCCGAAATTTGAACTCGACTACGCACGCACGTCATAACACATAATATGGAGCTGATCGAGACTTTAAGCCATTGAACGTAGCGCTAATTCCTAAAATAACCGGTCGGGTCATTACATTTTCCCCCTCTTAACAAACGTTCATCCTCGAACGTGCCAATAACCATCCCGAAGTCATCAAATCACTGAGTGAACCACCATGAATACACCCGCGGGTGACCCCACGTCACCCCCATCCATATAGGCCCGCAACACCATCTCCCCTGAAGATTATCCCTTCCCCCCACACTAATAGGCCTTAGAACCAAATTTCTCACCATCCGATCATCTCCATAAGACCTGATTCCTACATCCACACCCATTATCAACCTCAGCCAGCTGCAACAACTTATGCCTACACCCACAAGGTGCAATCGCACGACGCAACACGTCATACATATGCCCATAACCACATCTCTAGCCACAGTAGTTGCCCATAATCATATCCAGCACCGACAATTGGCCTCATACTCGTTAGAAACCTGTTTCAAACCTTCATAACACTGACAATGATGCAAGAAACATGAAGACCTCGTAACTATTCACCCGAATCAACAAGTCATATCTAATGCCACCGGGGCACATACCTCGCAAGCTAGAACTCAATAGGCACAACACGAATATGACTGAATATACAAAGAAACACATTATGGAACTATCAAACAAACCCGACAGGCATCACCCCCTATCAGTACCATACTACGAACCAATTACAGAAGGGAGAATCAAAACATATGAACAAATCACAAGGATCTCATCCTGATATAACTCCACCGAGGTATGCAACCCGGTTCAAACACAACAAAACACATGACCCGTGAGGGTCTCACCCTCAACTCTGAATCGCAAGTAGAATACACATCATACCAACTGAAAACTTCCACTAATTCAATTCCGCCAAGCAATCATAACACATACCAAACTCCCATACCAGTATAGCATCTAAATCACAAATTGTATCCTATCACCTAGAAATCACATCAGAACTACCGAAATGAGTAACAGAAGGTCACGCATAGTCTCATAACTCTCAATAATTAATAAAACAAAATGATAGACACGGGCTACCACTATAGAATCTCCCGACATGGGTAAACACATAAGCAGAGTACAAGATCACGAAACTCACCCATATGTGAAGTAAAATAGAAGGACTCACCCTGATAAACAGAATCGAAACCAGATACGAATAATGCTCCTCTATAACAAATCGAAACCATAATTGTACGACATCATCTAGTGCAGCGGCCTTAGCCCTACTGTAGAAAATACATCAACGGTCCAGGCCTCCCCCTCTTAGGTGCCCTCTATTCGCCTGACCTGTAACCCAAGCTGGCGGTGCAGGGATATTAGAAATTGGATCAGAACTCATAGCCTAAATACTCTGCTGCAACACATCTATCTGGAGTATGGAACAATCTCTCACCATGTGGATGGTATTTCCTCACTCAAAGCAACCTCCCCGCTGACGTGGCTGTGGAAGCTATCCGGTACGGGTACCCTGAGACCCATGGGTACCTGAAACACCATGTGAAACCTGAAGTACAAACTTAACTAGATGACCCAAAAACCTTCTACCATGTCGTACCCTTCCTCCAAAATAGGGACTAGTAGATCTCTCCGGTCTACGAGGCCTCTTAGCCTCCTTGTCCTCTCTCTCCTAGCTCCGCATACCCTCTAATCAGCGAGCGATCTCTACCACCTGCTGAAATGGATCATCCGACTCCAACTCCCAAGCCTTGTTGAACCGGATATCATGACTGAGTCCCCCAATGAACCTGCAGACTCACTCTCTAACTGTGGAAACCAAAGTAGGTGCTTGTCTGGACAATTCATTGAATAGAATGGCATACTCAGACACTGAAACAGTGCCCTGGCGCAGCTGCTCAAACTCCACGCGCCATGCATCTTGAAGGGTCTGGGGAACAAACTCTCTCAAGAACACCTATGAAAATTGAACCCATGAAAATGAAGCTGCATCGGCCGGACTACCCAACTCATACGCTCGCCACCACTGATATGCTGCTCCCTCAAGTTGAACCGTAGTAAAAGGAACCCCACTTGTCTCCACAATACCCATAGTGCGGAGAATAAAGTAGAACTCCCCTAGGAACCCATGTGCATCCTCTGAAGCCAAACCACTGAAAGTAGGAGGGTATTACTCCTTGAACCTCGCAAGTCTAAGCTGCTCTTCCTCATATGTTATTGCCCTAGCCACGGGCTAAACTGGAACAACCAACTGTGTCGGCATGAAACCCGGAACCCGACCAACATGGACTCGTTGTTTTGGAGTACGGGCGGCAGGAGTCTGAGCTCCTCCCTCGATCTGTGAAGTAGCTGGTGTAACCAAAATCAACCCCGCCTGAGCCAATATACCAAACATGCTCAGGAACTGTACTAAAGTCTCCTGAAGTCCCGAGGTCACAACAAGTGCCTCCGGTACTTGCCTTCCACTTGGAGCTACTGGCGGCTCCCCAACTGCTGCTTTGATAGGTGCTCTAGCTGTAGCACGTTCTCCTCCTCGGCCTCGGTCTCTGCCCCGGTCTTTAGCAACACCGGCTCCGGTGGAATTGTCGATAGTTGTAGCTCGTGTCCTCACCATTTGTGAGAGAATAGAATGACACAAGTTCAAACTTCGAGATCAATAAACTCACACGATAGGAATAAAGGAAGTGAAAATGCCCTAATATTTCCATAGCCTCTCGAAGATAAGTATAGATGTCTCCGTGCCGACCTGCAAGACTCTATTAAACTCGCTTATGACTCATAGCACCTATGAACCTCGAGCTGTGATACGTACTTGTCATGACCCCAGTTTCTCTCCGTAGGATGTCGTGACGGCACCTAGTCTCTAAGACTAGGTAAGCCTAACGCTTACTGAATTAATAGAAGAAATCAGCCATCAAACGAAGAATATGAGATAAAAATCTTATACACAATTACAATTCCTAGAACCGGTAGTACAAGTCATAAGCTCTACTGAGTTTACTAGGAAAATCCATAAATACAACTGCTTGGAATGGAAGTTAAACATTACAAATACAAAATCAGAGGGTGACTCCGAGGCCTGTGAACGCGACGACAAGTTTACCTTGAGTCTCCATAGCTCTACCAACCAACTAATAATCAACAACAACCGTGGCACCTGGATCTGCACAAAAATGTGCAGAAGCATAGTATAAGTACATCACAGCGGTTCCTAGTAAGTATCAAGGCTAACCTCGGTAAAGTAGTGACGAGGAACAGCCAAGACACCTACCGGTCTAAACGACCTGAACAAGTGTGAAGGTGAACTAATAGAGGAAACAATATTAATATAAAGCTAAGCAGGGTAAGGAACACAGATTAATACTTGCAATGATACACCAATAACAATAATATTTAACAGGAAGCAGTCAGGTAATAATGTTGTAGAGTAAACTGAACACAGTCTAATTCAGTGAAACTAATTAAAGTAAACCAGCAACAACTCAATAAGAACAAGCGCTCTCACACCAGATTTGTTCAAGCATTTCCACGAGATACCGAACCTCATAATTACGACTCACGGGTCCCAATTCTTGAACCCTAATCTCTTGGCACCTTGTTCCCACATTTCAATCCATAACCGCACGGACGACTAACGTGCCAAGAGGACAACTCTCACACAGAAGGCAAGTAGACAAGAGTACATCTGATGGTCAATAATGTCAGGACTCATCTCCTTAAACCGATATGGGTGATTTATCTACATGTATGCCTGTGCAAGTGTTCTACCATAATTCTAGTCCACAATTAAGAGTGGAGATAAGGAATGGCACATAAGAAATGATTACCACGAAATATACAGTGTAAATAAGACATCATTGAAGTGGACGTAACGACAAGTACAACAAGATTAGCTACATAGATGATAGAACTGAGCAAATACAGCAACACAAAGGAAAACAATTAGCAGTATGCTAAGGAAAACAACAATCAAAGACAAGTGCACAGAAAAAGGGGAAATGACAACAGAGCCCTCCCGAGGTACCACCTCTTAGTCTTAAATCGTAAAACAAATCACAACGGCATGACAGAAACCTCGTGCAAACAATAATAACGGCACGGCATAAACCTCGTGCCACACTAACAACCGCACGGCAAAAACCTCATGCGACAATAACAGTCGCACGATAGAAACCTCGTGCCACAATACCAACCGCACGGCAGAAACCTCGTGCCATAATAACAACCGCATGGCAGAAACCTCATGGCAGAAACCTCATGCCACAATAACAACCGCACAACAGAAACCTCGTACCACAATAACAACCGCACGGCATAAACCTCGTGCCACAATAACAACTGCACGACAAAAACCTCGTGCCACAATAATAACCGCACGATAGAAACCTCGTGCCACACAATACTAAATACAACATCAATAATGACAATACACAAGAATACAACAAGTAAATTAACTCAGTAACTCCAGAACACAAAGAGACAGAAGAACGATCTCACAAGGAAAGACACAACAGGAAATAATGGTACAACATAGAAATAACTCAACAAGGAAAAGATATTGTGTAGAAATGATTCCGCATAAATACAATTCACCGATAAGAGGGGTAACGTGAATCAATGACTCCAATTAAGGGAAAGTCAATAATGATAAGGGAAAACAAATTTTCGATTAGATTGAGCAATTACAGAAGAGATTCAACAAACTCAATTAAGAATAAGCAGATTATGGGAAAGATAATAATAACTTCAATCAAGGATAAGAAATTACGGAATGGATAGCATAGCAATAAAAGAAGCAACAACTTCAGTTAAGGCACATAAGAGTTTATTCGGCAATAAGGGTAGAAGATGGAGCAATTAACTCCAATTAAGACACATAAGGGTGAATTTTGTAAATGGGGGATTTAACATAACAAAACAACTTCATATCTATTGAACATAAGAACCTAAGAGCCTTAAATTGTCAAATCTCCGCAAATAAGCCCGCGCACGTACTCGTCACCTTGCGTACACAAACTTCACATGACACAATTAGCACCAAAGACTCACATCCTAAGGGGTAGTTCCCCCACACAAAGTTAGACAAGATACTTACCTCAAAGAATCTAGATCGTTACTCTAAAATGACCTTCACGAGTGAAACAACCTCTGGACGACTCAAATATAGTCAAAATAACTTCAATTCATCAATTAATTAAACTCATAGAAAATAATTTCGGATAATAAAGCTTTAATCTTTAATGAGAACTAAAAGTAAACTTAAAAGTCAAACCCTGGGCCCGCACCTTGGAACCCGATAAAATTTTTAAAACCTGAACACCCATTCCAATACAAGTTCAACCATACCAAAATTATCAATTTCCGACATCAATTCGTCCTTCAAATCATCATTTTACATTTTGAAAGATTTATTCAAAAATTCCCATTATCCTCAACTCAAAACACTAGTTAAATGATAAAAATAAAGATGAAATCATAAAGTATAATCAATTGCGCGTGAAGAACACTTACCCCAAAGATTTGCTTGAAAAACCCAAGAAGCATCGCTCAAATTCGAGGTCTACAACTCAAAATATGGAGAAAATGGCCAAACCCTCGACTTATATGATTCTGCTCAGGCACGATCGCACCTGCGACGCATTAGTTGCTTCTGCGGCATCGCGTTTGCGACAAAACATTGGCTTTTGTGGAGAATCACTTGAGGCCGCTCACCTCAACGGCGGAGAAATCCCCGCTTTTGCGCAAATGCAGGTGCGGCCAGTGTTGCGCTTTTGCACTGCCTCTTCGCTCTTGCGCCTTTCTCATCCTCTTCCGCGATCACGCAGGTGTGGAATATTCTTAGCACCTGTGGAAACTGCCCAAACCTACCCATTTCGCTTCTGCGACCATTTCACGCTTCTGCGTGCACGCACCTGCGGTCCCTCATGTGCAAGTGCGAAGACACTAGTTAACGGAAAATTCTAGCAGCTCCAAACAATGCTTCAACGATCCTAACCCCGTCTAAAACTCATCCGAGCCACTCGGGACCTCGTCTGAATATACCAATAAGTCCCATAACGTAACATGGACCTACTCGAGGCCTCAAATCATATCAAGCAACGTCGAAATTACAAATCACACCACAAATCGAACTTGTGAATTTCCAAGTTTTCAACTCCCAAAACTTGTGCCGAAACATATAAAAAAAATACGAAGTAATGCCAAATTTTGCATGCAAGTCCCAAATGACATAACGGAGCTAATACAACTCTCGAAACAGCAATCTGAGCCCGATATCACTAAAGTCAACTCTCGGTCAAACCTCTCAACCTTTCATATCTTCAACTTTCCAATTTTCGCCGTAATGCTACAAATTACCTTACAGACCTCCAAATCAAAATCTGGACGTACACCTAAGTCCAAAATCACCATACAAAACTATTGAAACCGTCAAAATTCCATTTCGGAGTCGTCTACACAAAAGTCAAATTCTGGTCAACTCTTACCGCTTAAGCTTCTAAAACACGAATCCTTCTTCTAAATCAATCCCGAATCATCCGAATTCCGAACTCGACAATGCACGCACATCATAACACATAATATGGAGCTGCTCAAGATTTTAAGCCATTGAACGATGCGCTAGAGCTCAAAATAACCGGTCGGGCCCTTACATGAATATATTGATTGAGATGCATGATTGAGAACTTCTATGGGGTAAAGTTTCTTCCTTATTGAGTAATTAGCTAAATATGATCAACAATCATCATTTAAAAAAATCTTATATTTTATAACTCAAACATAATTTTCACAATAAAAAGTATGTAATTCTTTTAACAGTTTTATTCATTGTGACATGTTAGACGTGCAATGCGCGTACTCTTAGTGTCACAACCCAAAATCCACTATAGGTCGTGATGGCGCCCAACGTCGCCATTAGGCAAGCCAAAGGTGAACTAACAACTTAGTTATTCATTTTATTATTATTCTTTTTTTAAAATCATGAAACTTGTTAGGTGGAGATATAAATGTGTTAAATTCGTAGATTAATACAATTTAAATATTATACAAGCAAAAGTGTATCGAGGTTAAGCAAACCAAAAATAAATCCTAGAACATCCCAAAACCCGGTGTCAAAGTGCATGCGCATTTACTAAGGAGTACAATAATAATAGAATATTTGCCCGGACTGTAAATAAGACAGGATAAAATAAATAGTACGATGGAGACTCTGTGGGCTGCGATACGTAGCATGGAAATGCAGCTCACCATAAAGTCTCCTCAGCAGCTGCGCATACGCGCCCAGATGACCACCAAAGTCAGATCCTGCACATTTAGTGCAGAAGTGTAGCATGAGTACGTAAATCAACGCGCACCCGGTAGGTATCTAGACTACCCGCGAAGAAGTATTGACGAGGGGTCAACACTGACACTTACTAGAGGTCCAATAAAGCATATGCTAAATCCTAAACAGATATGAAGCACAACAGTAATAGTGGGATGAAACAGTAACTAGCATAATCTTTCAAAATTTCTTTTAACGATATAAACTTCTTAATATCGTATCGTATCTCAACATCACGGAAAAATATCAAGTGCCAATATCAAATGAATAAGAAATACCGTATAAAATGCAAGGCATTAGTGGAAGGATAATCTCGTGAATATTCGAACTGCTAGCGATATATCGCACGATTATGCCGATTATCCCATAAGAAATATGATACTGCCGAGGTGAACGGCCCGATCTCATAATAATGTGTACACTGTCGAGGGTCGAGCGGCACGAACCATAGATGCATCTATTATACTACCGAGGCGAACGACCCTATCCCATTAGAATAAGATGCTTTAACGGGTCCTTGACCCCACTTACGAATAACCGTGTGAGTTATGAACTTTAAGAAAAGCTTTGCGATGAAAACAATGTTCAAACCAATAAAAATATACTCTTATAATCATAATTAATCAATTTATAACAATTTCCAACTCCGCTCGAAAATTCAATAAAGTCAACCCTCGGGCCCACGTGCCCGAATTCCAAAATATTTGAAGATAAACTTTACCCATAATATTACGAACTCAAATATATAATTTATTCCCAATTCCATGTCCAATTTCGTGGTCAAAATCCAAAAAATATCAATTTCTAGGTTTCTTTCAAAATCCCACAATTTCCATAAATTTTCATGTAGATATCCCTATATAACTTATGTATTTAACTCACAATAGCTGGGATTAGCTTACCTCATAATGGATGACAAATATTTCCTCTTCACGAACCCCAAAAGTCGCCCAACCAAGTGAAACATGAGTGAAATGTGCAAAACCCCGGCTTAAAACCATTCTGCCCAGGCCCGTCCATCATCGCGATCGTGGAAGCTCCTTCGCGATCGCGAAGGATAAAACAATAGCCTGCAAAATTTATTCTACGCATTCGCGACCAACTGGCCGCGTTCGCGAAGCCTTCAGATCCCACTGTCTCGCGTTCGTGGGCCACGTGCCGCGTTCGCGAAGTCTTAACGCCTGACAAACCCTAGCTCCCCTTCCTCTTTGCGTTCGCGACCTCGAAGTTGCGTTCGCCTAGGCTACCCCAGCCTCTGCTCCGCGTTTGTATCTCCTTCATCACATTCATAATGGGCAAATCCCAGCAGCCCCAAAATCTTTCTTTGCGATGCGTGAATCCCTTTGCGTTCGCGAAGAACAAAACCAGACACCAACAACAAAAAATCATCCAAACTTGGTCTGAAACCATCCCGAAACACACTCGAGGCCCCCAGGACCCTGTTTAATCACACCAACCGGTTCCATAACATAACACGGACCTGCTCGAGGCCTCAAAACTACTAATCGGCGATCGAAACCTTCTTTAAACTTTCAAACATTCAACCTTCGCCGAACGCGTCCGAATTACACTTGAACATCTCGAGATGACGCCAGATTTTGCGTGCAAATCACAAATCACGATATGAACCTATTCCAAGGCTCGGAATCCCAAACGGACATCGATATCACCAAAGTCGACTTCAAACCAAACTTAGGAAATCCAAAAATCTTCAAAATGCTAACTTTCCACAATACGCGTTGAAATGCTTCTGGGCGGCCCGATACTCAACCCGAACATACGCTCAAGTACAGAATCATCATACGAACCTATTGGAACCTTCAAATCCCGATTTTGAGATCGTTTACTTAAAAGTCAAATCTTGGTCAACTTTTCCAACTTAAAGCTTCCGAAATGAGAATTTTCCATCCGAATCAACTTCGCACTTCTCGAAATTCAATTCCGACTGCTCGTACAAGTCATAATACATGAAGTGAAGCTACCCAAGTCCTCAAACCATCAAATGACGTGTTAGATATCAAAATGACCGGTCGGTTCATTACATTCTCCCCCACTTAAACATATGTTCATCCTCGAACATGCCAAGAACGGTTTCGGAGTTGTCCAAAATCACTGTTTAACACCTCGTGCACCTCTACATGCCGCCACAACCAATGTGAGCACATTAGCTCGAGCTAGACTAAAGATCCTTCCTTTTTTTCTTAGCCCACAAACCTTAGAACTAGGTTCCAACATCTGGAATTTTCCACGAGACCCGATTCTAATATACGAACACCGCATCAATCTCTACACACTGTACCAAAACATGATCATGCACCTTTTCTGAGACCACACCATGCACCACATAATTCGCATGCCCATAATAACATCCTCCAATCGTAGAAGCTGCAAATTCACTAGCATGATGCCCATAGTATACCTCATATGTGCATAAGCCTTGATCCAACCCTTGTGATACTGCAACGATGAAAACGATGCGTAGAAGCCCATGACTACCTGCCAAATCAATAAATCATGGAGTCCATCCTCCTGACAAGAACCATTACCTCCTTCTGAACTGAATAACGATATTTGCTCCTTAATATACCCTACATAAATCTGATCACACTCATTTCAGGTCCAATACCCTCGTCTCACCCAGTACAAGCTTCTCAGGCAATAAGCCACCTCAAACACTGACTACAATCTCAGATAACGCCATCAATGCGCCAACAAACTACAACTCGAATATGACATATAAGGAAGAACGTACTCTGGAAAATAATTACCCGGCCCGCGTAACAAATAAAACAACCAAAAAGATGCTATGAACCTTTCTTAGAGAATGATAAATAAAATACATAGAAATAAGTATAGGGAACCGTACTTAACATCTCGTTGTTGCGGCGTACAACCCGATCCAAATATGACGTTGTTGCAGCGTGCAACCCAATCCAAGCATGACATCATTGCGGCGCGCAACCCGATCCACACAATATACATGTGGCAGCATGCCACCCGATCCAAACAATATACTCGTGATGGTGTGCCACCCGATCCACACAACGATCAATAAGGAAACACCCATCAGCCAAAATGCTTATACTTACGAAATGCCCGAACATCGACCACAAGCACGCCAAGTGAATAATACAATCCCCCGGAGACGGATAGCGCTATACGCTACAAACCCAAGCACGACTAAGGTGCAATAAATGACCTACATCTCGAGAGCCGTCTTGCTCTTATAACACCACAAGCTACAAGGGATCACAACACATGTGCAAATAATCAGGTCGTCTCATAACCCACATGGCACAATAGAGTATTACATGGAATAGCTAACAACGGGAATAACATCAAATGCCCGAAGACTTCTCCATAAGAAATGCTCTGCTGACTGAACACATCTGATCTAATGTAGAGCTTACATTCATATTAGACCCATCAACGAACCCCAAGCTGATTCCGATCATCCCATACTTGGCCAACAACCTTTCAAGGATCCACAATGGCCCTATTCATGACACACATAAGCAGCCATCCCAATCCGGAACAAACCCCCGCAGTTCACAACTAAAGGAATAGAGTGACTTCTAGGCATAAACTCTCACATTAACGATAATACCATAATCTCCATGCTTGGTTTCAATCTTTAACAATCAAGTGACTAATATGTCACACTTATATAATTTTCCCGTGGCATATGCTCCCACGACCTTACGCACCAGGTAACAAAGTCTGCACCTCCATACCACTAACTGTACTAATTCTTTAAAGCAAATCAAGAATCCGCAATTCAATACATGATGCCTTTTACCCAGGACATCGTTCTCAGGCAGCACTAAGATGATGCCAGCTTACTCTAAACATCTGAAATTTTCCCCCGCTCTTCTTAGCTTGTGACATTCTTATCAACACCAAACCTCGACCTTGGTCCTCAACCTCCAAATTTCCATACCACCCGCTGCACTTACCATGCCGCTACACGAGAGTACAACAATTTCATCATAACTCCTTAACCACCAATAGAATAAACACTTCATCATCTAGAAACCTTTCACTTAACTCATTTCAGAAGAACCATTTCAACACGCGACTGAATTCCTATAACCGCAAAAAATACAAACCTCAAATCGTGGTCTAAACTGCCATAACTCTTCCGAAAATCCATTTACACAATAAGGCCATTTGAATCAAATACCTCCCAAATCAATCAGATTATGGTGGCTTTCGATCCCGCAAGTACAACCACAAACCACATGTATAACTTCACGCGCCGAAGGAACTAATCATTGCCACAATCATGCTGATTCAAACCATTACCAACCGACCCAACTTCCTCCAATTTACTCTTCACCTGCCATAGAAACAATAATAGCTCCATTCAAAAACATAACCAAACTCGATCAACATTCATCCCTAGTGACCCAAATCACGAGATCACATTGTCTCAATACCCACTGCAAAAACTCGATCCTTAACCGCACAACGGACCCAAAATCTTTAGACATCGCGCTTACATCCTTGAACCCATTGGAACCACTATTGAGAGTCACCCACTCTGACCTGGTCCCGAGTATAATCAAACTCCAATGCTCTGTTAGCACATGAACACTCCCAAAGAAGCAACTAGAGGAATTCTTTTCCTTGTACATTACATCCACAAGAAGTATAAACTCTGAGTCTTCCCAAAACTTGCACATGAATCGATAAGGCAAAATATAGCACATATTTATCAAGTTCTTTACTCGAGTTACTCCTGATGTTTTCTTTTCTTAGTCATAAATAATTCACCAATGCACCGATAACCAGAAACTGCACAATCAAGCAACCACACGATCCAATCGTAGACGGTGGTCTCGCACAAAGATTCCTCCTTCTTAATTACCATGATCTTGCATCGTCAACCCGCCAAATTTCTCGTGGTCTCTCGTTAAACTTTACATGAACATTCCGAATTATTAGCCATAATCACATATTCGACCTTCTGTTGGGTAGTAAGTAGAATTCTTCGTAGAAACTTCATCAAAATCATGCAACCGCTAACCTGCTCACAGGAGATAACCCACCTGTGGAATTCCATACCTACATCTTCTAACGACGTTTCACTGGGTACAACTACCATGAAATCAGTAAACCCTCCTGAGACCATGCTCGTCCACCAGCTGTACAAGTATGTTCATTCCCCATAGACATCAACTGAAAGTCCGACATTAGATTCCAAACTCGAAGTCACGTTGCATCCCACAACGATGATCGAGTTTTCACACCCCTCTTCATTTCAAGAAAACTCCTCTCTGCCATATTCAATCTTCCCGAGTACACTAGCCACCATCCCAAATAAAATCCGTAGACCTAGTCACTGTCCATCATGATGTTCAAATCACTCTAAACTTTCCTCAAGGCATATGGCTCTCCTATCACAGAATCCATATATTTCTCTTCCACTCCCACTTTGGTTAAACCATTTCCTTAAGCAACTTCTCGACCTCTGTTGTTCATAATTGACCAACTAGCGATTCAATCCCCGCGCGACACCTCCCACCATGTCCTTCCTCATCCTTCGCTGCCCAAAATACTACCTCGAGTCATAATCCATCTTTGTAGCACTCGAACGGGTAAATTTCCACCAACTCTAAGACTCCATCAAGATCATCACTCTCGAGCCATCAACATTAGAAACACCAATTCCACTCTGAAGCCGCCTTGCACCACTATATCTGATAATCGCTACTCAAGCACCATTCCACAGCAACACCGCATGAGAACAACGCACGAACATCATAACAATTTACGCACAACCTCAAAACCATAGGCAATACCGATACAGATCTGAAATGACAGAACCCCCTTCCACAAGACGACGATAATAACTCGCTCGAATATAGAGGGAGAAATATCTTGCACCATGGCTGCAGTACCACTACAACTCCTCGGTGACCAATTGATAATAAGCGCTCCACGTCACATAAGATTGAGTAGGAAGGAAATGAAGGCATAAACTTTAGTGAAATCAAATTGCACGAAGAGAAATCCAGAAGGGAAGTGCTCCTAATAGCCCCGTAGCCTCTCGAAGATAAGTAGAGACATCTCTGTACCGATCCGCAAGGCTTTACTAGACTTTCTCATGACTCGTGAGACCCAAGTGAACCTAGAGCTCTGGTACCAAGCTATCACGACCCAAAACCCAATATAGGTCATGATTGCACCCGCGCCCAACATCGTCATTAGGCAAGCCAGCAGTGAACTAACAACTTAGTTATTTATTTTATTATTATTATTATTTAAAATCATGAAACTTGTTAGGTGGAGACATAAATTCATTAAAGTCGTAGATCAATACAATTTAAATATTATACAAGTAAAAGTGTATCGAGGTTAAGCAAACCAAAAACAAATCTTAGAACATCTTAAAACTCGATGTCGCAAATGCATGAGCATTTACTAAGAAGTACAATAATAATACAACATCTATTCAGAATGTAAATAAGACAAGATAATATAAATAGTACGATGGAGACTCTGTGGGCTACGATACGTATCCTGGAAATGCAGCTCACCATAAAGTCTCCTCAGCAACTGCGCATACGCGCCCAGATGACCACCAAATGAACCTGCCAGATCCTGCACATTTAATGCAAAAGTGTAGCATGAGTACGTAAATCAAAGCGTACCCAGTAAGTATCTAGCCTAACCCCGAAGAAGTAGTGACGAGGAGTCAACACCGACACTTACTAGAGGTCCAATAAAGTTGTATGCTAAATCCTAAACAGATATGAAGCACAACAGTAATAGTGGGATGAAACGGTAACCAGCATAATCTTTCAAAATATATTTTAATGATATAAACTTCTCAGTCTCGTATCCTATCTCAACAGCTCGGAAACATATCAAGTGCAAATATCAAATGAATAAGAAATACCATATAAAATGCAAGGCATCAGTGGAAGGATAATCTCGTGAATATTCGGACTGCTAGCGATATAACGCATGATTATGCTGAGGTCGTACGGCCCAATCTCATAAGAAATATGATACTGCCGAGGCGAACGGCCCGATCTTATAATAATGTGTACACTGCCGACGGTCGAGTGGCATGAACCATAGATGCATCTATTATACTGTCGAGGCGAACGAGCCACTCTCATTAGAGTGTGGTACAAAATTCTGGCGAGGCGAATGGCCTGATCGCATTAGAATAAGAAGCTTTAACGGGTCCTTGACCCCACTCACGAATAAACATCTGAGTTATGAACTTTAAGAAAAGCTTTGCGATGAAAATGCACAACGCGGGAGGAATTCATAAAGGAAGCACAAATTATTCCGCGGATTATCAAGTAGCTCATCACATCTCTACAATAGCGAGTCTATCACCCTATGCAGGTTTAGTCTCAAGTCCTAACAGGAAATAAAGGAATTAAACGAGCAATGATAACTCAAATAGTACAATTATAGCATGGCGTGAACCAAAGTCTACCCGGACATAATCAGGAATCCTAGCATACGCACAGACACTCGTCACCTCATACGTGTGTAGCTCCCACAACATGTAAGACATAAGAATATAACACATACGGGGTAAATTCCCCCTCACAGGGTTAGACATGAGACTTACCTCACTTTGAAATTCCATAACCGGCTCCAACGCCACTCTAACATCTCAAACCGATGCCTGTCGCTCCAAAAATAGTCAAACAATATGCAAAGCAATAAAAATATACTCTAATACTCATAATAAATCAATTTATAACAATTCCCAACTCCGCTAATAAAGTCAATAAAGTCAACCCTTTGTCCCACGTGCCCGGATTCCAAAATTTTCGAAGCTAAACTTTACCCATAATATTGCGAACTCAAATATATGATTTATTCCCAATTCCATGTCCAATTTCGTGGTCAAAATCCAAAAAATACCAAGTTCTAGGTTTCTTTCAAAATTCCACAATTTCCATAAATCTTTATGTATATATCTGTATATAACTAATGTATTTAACTCGTAATAGGTGGTATTAGTTTACCTCACAATGGATGACAAAACTCTCCTCTTCAAGAACCCCAAAAGTCACCCAACCGAGTAAACAATGAGTGAAATGGGGAAAAAACCCCACTTAAAACAATTATGCCTAGGCCAGTCCTTCATCGCGATCGCGGAAGCTCATTCGCGATCGCGAAGGATAAAACAAAAGCCTCCAAAATTTACTCTACACGTTCGCGACCAACTGGCCGCGTTCGCGAAGCCTTCAGATCTCACTGTCTCGCATTCGCGGGCCACGAGCCGCGTTCACGAAGGCTTAATGCCTAACAGGCCCCAGCTCCCCTTCCTCTTTACATTCGCGACCTCCAAGTCGCGTTCGCGTAGGCTACCCTATCCTCTACTCCACGTTCGCATCTCCTTCATCGCGTTCGTGATGGACAAATCCCAGTAGGCCCAAAGTCCTTCTTCGCGAACGCGTGAACCCCTTCGTGTTCGCGAAGAACAAAACCAGACACCAACAACCAGCAACATCAAATCATCCAAACTTGGTCTGAAACCATCCCGAAACACACTTGAGGCCCCTGGGACCCCGTTTAATCACACCAATCGATTCCATAACATAACAAGGACCTACTCGAGGCCTCAAATCATACCAAAAAATATCAAAACTATGAATCGACAATCGAAACCTTCTTTATACTTTCAAACATTCAAACTTCGCCAAACGCGTCCGAATTACACTTGAACATCTCGGAATGACGCCAAATTTTGCGTGCAAGTCACAAATCACAATATGAACCTATTCCAAGGTCAGAATCCAAAACGGACATTGCTATTACCAAAGTCGACTTCAAACCAAACTTAGGAAACCCAAAAATCTTCAAAATGCTAACTTTTCACAATAAGTGCTGAAATGCTCCCGGGCGACCCGATATTCAACCCGATTATATGCCCAAGTCCAGAATAATCATACAAATCTATTGGAACCTTGAAATCCTAATTCTGAGATTGTTTACTCAAAAGTCAAATCTTAGTTTGCTCTTCCAACTTAAAGCTTCCGAAATAATAATTTTTCATCTGAATCAACTACGAACTTCCCGAAATTCAATTCTGACTGCGCGTACAAGTCATAATACATGAAGTGAACCTACCTAAGTCCTCAAACCTCCAAACGATGCGCTAGATATCAAAATAATCAATCATGTCGTTATACTTAGACTAGTATAAAAGATACAAAAATAGCAAAAAGTTGTCCCAACCAGGCATCTTGGGTGGTTGAGAAGGTGATCCAAGGCAATGAAATATTTTGATGAATCAGGTTATGGAGCTGATGAGATTCAATCAATTGATTATTTCTCAATAAAGTCACTATGTCAGAAAATGCTTAGGGGTATTTCAGAAGGTTCATTGGAGAAAACTGGTTTGTAACGATCCGATCGGTTGTTTTGTGTATTAGAGCCTCGTTTTCCTATTTGATGCTTCCCTTATGTTTGTTTGTTATTTTATAACTTGCAGAGATGATTGGTTTGGTTCTGGAAAGGTTTAAGAGTGAACCAGAATACTTAGTTTAATTTTTGGAAGCTTAAGTTATAAGAGTTGATCAATGTTTGACTTTAGAGTAAACAATCTCAGTTTAGTAATTTGATGATTCCAATATGTTCTTATGGTGATTTTGGACTTTGGCGTATGTTCGGATTTGGATTTGGATTTGGAGGTTCTTAGAATATTTTGGCTCTATTTACCGAAAGTTGAAAATTTGAAGAATTGGAGAGTTTGTAGGTTTGATCGATAGTTGACTTTAATATTATCGGGTTCCAAATGATGTTCTAGGATTTTTCATAGTTTCATTTAGTTGAATAAAACTTGTATGCAAAGTTTGGTTGCAATCCAAAATTTTTAGGTATGCTTCAGATGTGTTTGGCAAAGTTAAAATATTTTAAAGTTAAGAGAATGATTTGATCTTCGATTATTGGTTTTGATGATATTTTGTCATGACCCGAAATTCCATCAACGGGGTCGTGATGGTGCCTAACGTCCTCTTCCTAGTCAAACCAACATTAATTACATAATATTCATTTTTAATAATTTTAAAAGTAGATTAATAAGAAGGTAAAGTTGTAGATCTTCAAAATATATAATAAACACCAAACACGCTATTTAGTCTAATCCCAGAATCAAGTGTCACAAGTACATGAGTGTCATGACCCAAACTTCACCTAGTCGTGATGGTATCTAACTCAACCCGCTAGGTAAGCCAAGTAACAATTTACTCAACTTAGATGAGAATATAAGAATTAATTAGTGAAATAACCTAATTTTTATACATTAACCCAAGGAGTGATACTACAAGTCATGAGCCCCTAAGAATTTGTTTTACAAAGCTATTATGAAAATAAATACAACCTCTCTCTAGAATGTACATAAACAGAATTCGAATATAAGACTACCAAGCACAAATGGTAGCTATATCCGGAAGGCAGGCACATCTTTAGTTCCAGCTCCCGTCATCCACATCATCTCAGCTCCAAGATCTGGACGCAAAGTGCAGAAGTGTAGTATGAGTACAACCAACACCATGCACTCAATAAGTATAGTAACTAAACTCGGCGAGGTAATAAAAGCAAGAATTGTAGATGATACTCGCTGATCACCAATACAGTTCATAATTCCAACAAGTACAGAACCATAATATGATCAAATCATGAAATCATAGATAAAACCACCTTGGTGCACATAATTTGTTTAACGTACTCTGCTTAGTCAACAAGCTAGCATATAAGAAAGATATGCAAAATAAATCAGGTAAACAGCCAAGGAAATTTACAAGTAAAGATAAAATGCGATAACCAAATATCAAACAATCTGTTGCGACATGCAACCCAATTCAAATAGAAATTACATCACGGCTCTAAGGCCCACATCAGAATTTTAGTAGTCGAACCAAACCAATGATCAACTCTTGCAGAGCCCACATCAAATAGAAACCCATCGATTTCTCACAATCCGCATGTATACCATCAAGAAGATACATGATAAGGTGATCCTAGGGTGATGAATCGATATCTACCACAGCACGAACAACTCATGTGCTATCATAAACCGCTCGGTATGAACACATGGTCAATATCATAATCTTCCCAGCGTGGTCACAGGTCAATATCACGGATCCGTCCGGCGTGGTCACAAGCTCATTATCATAAAGTGATCATGGATACTTTGGTTCATCATGGTGCAATGATCGAGAGATTGACCAAGTAGGTAAAAAAGATGAGAAAGACTCAGGCCAGCAAGAAGTCAGATGAGTCACTGCGGGGTGAAGTGAAACAGATAGTTGAGGTAGGCAACTTTCCCTTTGACATGTTGATTGACCCCGCCCGACCACACCTAACTCAGACCTCTTAGTATGCCCCTATTACTTATGCTGAGGAGCCCTGCCTTGCATCCCACAATGCTGCTACAGTGTGTGACATGTTCACAACTCAGGCAGCTCCCATGGATGATGATATTATCCAGTTAGCTGAGCCGGTTCGGACTGACCCACCTAGTGATGCCCTTGTGACTGGGGATGTTTAGAGAGTTTCTTTTCCCCTCATTGCTCTTTGATTCTATTTTGTTAAGTATCGGGGACAATGCTGGCTTTTATTTGGGGAGGGGGGTGGAGGATTTGATTTGATTTGATGACTTTGGGATGTAATAATTGGATGATATTTTGTTAGTTAATAGTAGTTTGATACATTCAGTAGTAATCAATAGTTATGTTTTAATAGTGTAAATAGATATGCCTTTATTTCTTGCTATTGTTAATAAGCCTTTGATTTTCTTAATGTCATGGTTCTTTCCAAAGGCTCTTGTGTGAATCAGGTGACTTTTTCCGAGGATGGATAATGTGACAACTTGCTTAAGGGAATTAGTCTGTTATATGTTTAGGTAATAATAGTAGTAAGTAGTAATGAATAAAAGCCCTAATCAAGATCTTCCATGAAAACAAGTTATTTATGCTTCATGTGGCACCAACATACTTAACTGCATGCTTATGGTTTGAGATAAGGTTGTTGTGAATCATTTTTAAGGAAGTAACTCTAGTAAAGTGACTTTGAGGATCTTGAGTTGTCTTTAATAATCATTAGGTGGTTGAGTAAACCATAGATATATTTTAACTCGATTGTGGTTATTGTGGGTTTTGGACTCTATCTTCTTTTATGGTCTATTTGCATGAGAGGTGAGGTGAAATTTTATTGCTAGTCCAAGTGCTTGGGTGGATAGTCTATAACTTGCCCCGAATGTGCTTCTAGGCAAAATTTTGAGTTTGCTGGGTTTGAAAGATGATTGTAGGCTTTCCTTGGACCTTTTGAGCTTTCAATTGCCATCCTATGATCACTATCCCTAGTCAACCCCCTTTGAGCTTTTAGACTTTTTCTTTTGGTAACCTTGTAACAAGCATTTCACCTTGTGATCATAATCTCCTCTTGGTACCCAAACCTTCCTAAGCACTCATATTTAGTACGTGGCTCAAAGCCTACGTTTGGGGGGAGAGTTGAGAAATCTAAAAGAGATACCAAGGCATCAAAAAGAGAAAAAAAAATGATCTTTATGAAAGGAAAAGAAAGAAAAGCAAGTAATGTGAGCAAAAAGGAGCCCAAAGAGGGGCAAAAAAGGGATATTGATGAAATAGAGTGAGTTAAGTATCTCTAGCATAAAAATAAAGGAAGAAAATGAACGAAATTGTCAACAAAGAGTGATAGAAAGTCTCTCTAGCCTCCAAGAAGAGGAAATACCTCCAAGGGTTCTATCTATGACTGTTTTATGACAAATGTTAGCCAAGAATTAATGAGTGAAGTACTTAAGGAAAGGTGTAACTACTTGTATCCCATATAGTATCCTATCCCCAACCAAAATCCTTCATTACTATCCGGAAGAAGTCCTATTTGATTTCAAACTGAGTACACTTATATTAGTGGAGATGCACATAAGGGGAAAGCTGGTACTCGAAGCTTAACTTGTGGTCATTCTTTGTGAGAGAAGAGTGAAACATTTGATGCACTAGAAATTGAGTGTTGAATCTTGAAGTGAGCAATGAAAATGGAAGGTAGAAGAAAACGAATTTGGAGTCCACCATTATTAGCATGAATGAACAAGAATCCATAATGAATGAAGTTAACCCTTGAGGCTCAAATGTCACACTAGAATTACATGGGATGAGAAAATGTACCTTTTTGAAAAATTTGACACCTTGTCTAGAATGCATGAGTATTGTGGATAATTATTGGTCCCAACTGAGTATAAATGACTTGTGGGTGACTCCTTGAAATGAGCATAGAGTGTGGGAATGAGGGTGCTAATATAGTTGTTTGAGGACAAGCAGAGACTTAAGTTTAGGAAAGTTGATAAATGTGGATTTTAACCACTTATTAGTGCCTTCTTGCTATAGTTTTTAGTTCGAAAATACTGATTTTTTCCCCTAATCTAATGAAAATGGTTGAATTGCAGGTGTGTTGGAAAGTATAAGTTCAATGAAGAGAAATGACTTAAAAGAGGATGTTCTAGCCAAATTCAGTAAAGAGGAGAAGTGTTGAGAAAAATGCGGTCCACAGAATTTCAATTGAGATCGCAAAAGCAGTTGCAGTCTACAAAAGAAGAAATGTGGCCGCATAAGGAGAACTGAAGATTCAGGAACTTTAGGAAAAAGTGCAGTCTGCAGAAGAAAACATGTGGTCTCATTTGGTCTCTAAAACAGGTTCGCACTGACAAGCTTGAAAGATTAGAGAATGAGCAGTTGGACAATTCTGAAGCCTCCTCAAATATGGTCTGCAAAACTTAAAGTGTAGCGCAAAAGCTGATATGCTACCGCAAAAGCTAAAGTGCGACCGCAAAAGCTGATGTGCAGCCGCAAAACCCTCCGAAGTGTTTTTTGTTAGAGATTTCGGGAGCCCTATAAATAGAACTTTATGACTTTTAGGGCATCTTTTCACTGTAGAATCTAGGAGTTACTTACTTTTAGCTATCTTGAGCAAGTGTGAGCTACAATTTGAGAAGATCTTCTACTCTTCTTTTATTTTTAATTTTATGTCTTTGATTTCTTCTTATTTTCATCTTTCTTATATAGACTTTTATCTAGGGTTGTGATCCAACCCTAGTGTGTAAATCTTATGGGTTATTAATATTTAATATTATACTTGTTATTGATTGGGTTAGTGTTATTTAACCTTGTTTATGCTTTAAAGTTAGAATTGATGATTGCAAACATTGATTCATGCCTTTTGACCTTGATCTTACTTGAGAAAGAGGAAATTAGTCTAGCAAAACTTAACTAATAAGAAGCTGAACTAGTTGAGTTATTAATTAGTTTAATTAACGGATTTGAACTAGAGATAGTGATAATCTAACTTTGGCTCATATTCAATTGCACTTATAGCTACCCATTTGGTCTTGAGAAAGCTAAATTGGACATAATCACTCCTTAATCGAGAGATATTAAGTGAGTACTTGAGTATTGAAAGTCATAACAACTCTGATCTATCAAGCAAGCATAGTTGACTTTACCCATTAGGTTTACATCTAGGTTAAGATTACAACCCTAGGCTTTTCTCCATTTGTTAAAACTTCATAAACATTTTTCCAATTACGTGTTTGCTAGCTTAGTTCACAAAATATCCTAGTTTAATTAGTGAAGTTGATACGCCACTTTTGTTTGAAAGATAAATTGAGTCATATCAAGTTGCTCGCTTAAGTGTTTACCATAACACTCATATTAAACTTCTTAAAGTTTGACTTGACTCACGTCGGGTAGTTATTATTTCAAACAATCGTTTCATATCCTTTATTGGGGTGTGACTTGGACATGATCAATGATATAGTACTGATTGATAAGATGCGATGCAATATTAACGAAAAGTTGGAGGTTTAGAGACCGACCCTAGAGTCTAAAGGTTTCAAGTTGATCAAGACTAAGACAGAATACTTGAGTTTACGTTCAGCAACGTGATGAGGGGAATGGATATGAACGTAAGGCTTGACTCACAAGTCATCCCCAAGAGAGGATGTTTTAAGTATCTTAGGTCGGTTATCCAAGGAAATGGGGTGAATGACAAGAATGTCACACACCGTATAGGGTAGGGGTGGATGAAATGAATGTTACGTCTTGTATGACAAGAATGTGCCACCAAAACATCAAGGTAAGTTCTGCAAAGTTGTAGTTAGACCGCCTATGTTGTTAGGGGTAGAGTACTGGTCAATCAAGAACTCCCATATCCAGAAAATGAACGTAGAAAAAATGAGGATGTTGAGATGGATTATCACGACCCAATTTTCCCTCCGTTGGGTATCGTGATGGCACCTAGTCTTAGGGACTAGGCAAGCCTAACATTTGCTAAATAACAACAATAAGTAAATAACATCTAACAATTTTTGAAATGCAAATCTTTATAAAATTTACAATTCCAAAAACCCGGTAGTACAAGTCATAAGCTCTACAGAGTGTTTTCTAGAAAATTTATAAATACAACTGTCCAGAAATAAAAATAAACAGTGCAAAACAAAAACTTGAAGGTGACTTCGAAGCCTGCGAACGCAGCAGCAAATTTACCTTGAATCTCCACAACGACGAGCCGCACAGCTACTAACGAACAAATACATGGATCTGCACAAAAATGTGCAGAAGTGTAGAATGAGTACACACACACACATACACACACACACACACACACACACACACACACACA
>AWOL01S0110453.1:100223-112134 GCA_000715115.1 Nicotiana otophora
TATATATATATATATATATATATCCCTCCTTGTCACACCGCATGTGTAAATATCAATAGTAACAATCGCACTGCAGAAACTTCTTACATCACAATAACCACAACCGCACGGCAGAAACCTCGTGCATCACCACAATAAATACAACGGCAACAATGACAATAATACAATGGTACGACAAATAAGTCAACTCAGAAATTCCAGAACTCAAGGAAACGGAGGAACTAATTCACAAGGAGTAGCAACAATAGAGAATGCTAGTCATAATAAGAACAACTCAACTAAAATATAGGATATCTAACTTCTTTTAAGGTTGGAAATTAAGAAAGAGACACAACAATTTCAATTAGGGATAAACAGCAGAAAAATAATCATAGCCTCAATTAAGGATGAACAATTATAAAAGAGATAATTATAACTTCAAATAAAGATAAGCAGTTATGGGAAAAATAACATGGCAATAGAAGAGATAACAATTTCAGTTAAGGCACAGATGACTCAAATAAGTATCAAGGGCGGATCATGAAGCAATTAATTCTAATTAAAGCAGGTAGAGGTGAAACTAGTAATTAAGATAAGTATTCATAACATCACAACTGCATAATCAGTGAATACAAGGACCTAGGAAACCTAAAAGGCCAACTTTCCGCAAATAAGTCCGAGCACGTAATCGTCACCTCGCGTACACGGACTACAATTAGCATAGAAGACTCAAATCCTAAGGGGTAGTTCCCCCACACGAAGTTAGGCAAGATACTTACCTAAAAGAAGACAGATCGATACTCTAAAATGAACTTCTCGGGTGAAATGACCTTCGGCAGCTCAAATCTAATCAAAATAACTTCAAAGCACAAATAAAACTCATAAGAGGCTATTCCGGATCATAAAGCATCAATCTTTATCAAAATCTAAAAATCAGTCCAAAAGTCGACCCCCCGGGCCCGCACCTCTAAGCCCGACAAATTTTACAAAACCCGAACACCCATTCCGATACGAGTTCAACCATACTAAAATTATCAATTTCCGATGCCAATTCGTCCCTCAAATCATGATTTTTCATTTTGAACATTTTCTTCAAAATCACCATTTTTCCCAACTCAAAACACAAATTAAATGATAAAAATAAAGATAAGATCATGGAATATAATAAATTCTAAGTGAAGAACACTTACCCAATCGATTTGCTTGAAAATCCCACAAGGAATCGCTCAAAACCGAGCTCTAGAATTCTAAAATGATGAAAATGGCAAAACCCTCGGAATAGAGTACTATTTATTCTGCCCAGGTGTTTGTGCATCGGAATGCGGAAGAGCAATCGCGTTCGTGAAGAAGAAAAATGAAAGCTGCCCAGTTGTGCTTCGCGAACGCGACAACACGTTCGCAAACGCGGAGACAAAAAATCTGATGGCCCAACGACTGCTCTTCGCGAACACGTGAAGTAGTACACGAACGCGAAGAGTGGAATGGCATAGCTACGCGAACGTGTGGGATGAACGTGAACGCGATGAAGGAAAAGATTGGCTTCCGCGATCGCGGAATGAGGAATGCAAACGTGAAGAACAAATATCCCCTCCTCCAGAATTACTCTTCGCGAACGCGAAGGAAGGTACGTGATCGCGATTAAGGAAACCAGATGACAGAAAACAGCAGTTCAAAAATAGAAGGAAATAACCTGTAGCCCATCCGAAACACACCTGAGGCCCCCGGTACCCCGTCCAAATATACTAACAAGTTCCATAACCTAACACGGACTCTCTCGAGGTCTCAAATAACATCAAACAACGCCGAAATTATAAATCGCACCACGAATCAAACTTATGAACTTCCAAAACTTCCAACTTCTAAAACTCGTGCTGAAACCTATCAAACCAACCCGGAATGATGTCAAATTTTGCAGCCAAGTCCCAAATAACATAACAGAGTTGTTCCAACTCTCAGAATCACATTCAGACCCCGATATCAAAAAGTCCACTTCCAGTCAAAATCTCTAAAAAATTAACTTTCGCCATTTTAAGCCTAAATCAGCTGCATACCTCAAATTCACAGTATGAACACACTCCTAAGTCCAAAATCACACAACGGAGCAAACGAAAACTCCATTCCGGAGTCGTCTTCACATAGTTCTAACTACGGTCAAAATCCTAAGACTTAAACTTCTGTTTAGGGACCAAGTGTCCCAAATCACTCTGAATCATCCGGTAACTGAATTCAACCATGCACTCAAGTCAATACACATAATACGAAGCTGCTCAGGGCCTTATGCCGCCGAACGGGACTTAAATTCTCAAAACGACCAGACGAGTCGTTACATGGATGTGTGTGTACATTAGGATGTATAAGATTGGGAATGAATATATCTGAGCAAAGGTAGTGTGACTCCCATGGGGTAGAAGCTTAGATGGACCAATAAGGAGGTGTGAACGGTTGGCTTTGACGGGTAGGAGAAGAGGTAGAGGGCACCTAAGAAGTATTGGTGAGAATTAATCAGGAAGGACATGGCCCTTGATAGGAAGATGTGTAGATCGAGAATTAAGGTAGTAGGTAGTCAGACATTTTTTCTGATCCGTACCGGGTTTATTAAGGCTATTCTGTTAGTATCTTATTCTTAGATTGCTAATATTATGACTGTTTTCTTACAATCTTCTACTTCGATTTTCTAGTATCTCGTCGTTGTTAATGCTTGTTGTTATTGCTATTGATTTATTCGATCTATTTGTTCTTACATTGTTGGTATTATATTTTTGGCCTTTATGTTGATCATTGCTTGTTTATATTATTTTTTATCCTCTCGAGCCGAGAGACTTTCAGAAAAACCTTTCTACGTCCCCTTGGTAGGGGTAAGGTCTGCATACACATTATGTAATGACCCGACCGGTCGTTTTGCTTTCTAGAATACCGTTCCCCTAAATAAGACTTTCCGTACGTGCTTTTATTGATTTATGACTTGTGGGGATGGTTAGTTCGAGATTTGGAAGGGATCGGATTAAAATCGAAACACTTGGTTCCTTAAGGTTGGCTTAAAAGGCTAAGTTTGACTTCGGTCAACATTTTTGAGTAAACAGCCTCGAAATCGGGATTTGATGATTCCAATAGGTTTGTATAATAATTTAGGACTTGGGTGTATATTCTGATCGGGTTTTGGATGACCCGGGAGCGTTTCGGTGCCTAATATGAAAGTTGGCATTTTGGATGAATTTCATAGGTTTGGGTTGAAGTGGATCTTTACATTATAGACGTCCATTTGGGATTCAATAGTTTTGTATGGTGATTCTAGACTTAGGGGCGCGTCCGAAAGTGGATCATTTCGAGATCATTTGGCAAAAAATAGAAATTTGAAATTTTTGGAAAGTTTGACCGAGGGTGGACTTTTTTATATCGGGTTCGGATTCTGGTTCTGAAAGTTGGAGTAGGTCTGTAATGTCATTTAAAACTTGCACGTAAAATTTAGCATCATTCCGAGTTGATTTGATAGGAATCGGACGTGTGGGAGTATTTTTAGAAGTTTTTGAGTTCATGCGTTAATCCATGTGTTTTGGCATCCGATTCGTGGGTTTAGATGTTATTTCAGTGTTTCAATCGCTTGAGCGAGTTCGTATGATGTTGTTATACTTGTGTGTGTGTTTGGTGTGGAGCCCCGATGTAACGACCCGACAGGTCGTTTTGAGCTCCAGCGCATCGTTCGGCGGTTTGAGGCCTTGAGTAGTTTCACTTCAGGTATTATGACTTGTGCACGTGGTCGGAATTGAAATTCGTGAAATTCAGAGTTGATTTGGAAAGAAAATTCTAATTTCGAAAGCTTTAAGTTGGAAGAATTGACTAAGGTTTGATTTTTGTGTAAACGATGTCAGAATCGGGATTGGAAAGTTCCAACGGGTTTGTATGATGATTTTGGACTTGGGCATATGTACGGATCGGGTTTTGGATGACCTGGGAGCATTTCATCACCTATTGTGGAAAGTTGGCATTTTGGAGTGATTTCATAAATTTGGGTTTAAGTGCATTTCAATGTTATCGATGTCCGATTGGGATTCTGAGCCGGGGAATAGCTCTGTATGGTGATTTTGGACTTAGGGGCGCGTCCGGAAATAGATTTGGAGCTCCGTAGGTCGTTTCGGGGACATTTGGCGAAAAATGAAAATTTGAAGGGTTTTAAAAAGTTTAACTGGGAGTGGACCTTTTGATATCGGGTCGGATTCCGATTATGAAAGTTAGAGTAGGTCCGTAATGTCAATTATGACTTGTATGCACATTTTGAAGTCAATGAGACGTGGTTTGATAGGTTTCGGCATCGAAGGTAGAAGTTTGAAGTTCTAAAGTTCATTAAGCTTGATTTGGGGTACGATTCATGGTTTTAGTGTTGTTTGATGTGCGACTTGGACGGGGTCCCGGGGGCCTCGGGTGTGTTTCGGGGAGTTTCGGATCAATTCGGGTTGTTTTGGCTGCTATTGTTGCTGGTTCTGATGTTGTCCTTCGCTAACGCGAAGGGAGTCCCACAACCGCGAAGGGAGGATTTTTGGGCTGATGGTTGTTAATCGCGAATGCGGCACGGGGTAAAAGGAAGAGGGAGTGTGGCCTGGAGCAGTTGGCCTTCGCGAACGCGGCTGGTGGAACGCGAACGCAAAGGGTGGTGGTCTCAAACATTCGAGAACGCGACCAGGATGACGTGAAGGCGAAGAGGAAATTGGAGGCAGTGTTTCTTTGGCCTTCGCGATCGCGATGGTCTTTCCGCGATCGCAAAGAAGAGCGGACCTAGGCAGTGGAGTTTTAAAGACGGGATTTGGCCATTTTCCTCCATGTTTCACTTGGTTGGGCGATTTTTGGAGAGCTTCAAGGAGGTATTTTCATCATCTATGTCAAGGTAAGTGATTCCCGCGTATTGTGAGTTAAATACAAGATTTATACATGGATTCAATCATGTAAATTTGTAGAAATTTGGGATTTTGAAGAAAAAACCTAGAAATTGGTATTCTTGGATTTTGATCACGAATTTGGGCATGAAATTGAGAATAAATTATATATTTGAGTTTGTGATGCTATGGGTAGTGTTTTCTTCAAAACTTTTTGGAATCCGGGCATGTGGGCCCGAGGGTGATTTTTATCGACTTTCCGAGCGGAGTTGGAAATTGTTGTAAATTGAATTATAATGAGTATTAGAGTATATATTTATGGATTTGCACCTTTGTTGACTAGTTGTGGAGCGATGGGCATTGGTTTGAGTTGTTGGAAAGACTTTGGAGCCGGTTATGGAATCTTGGAGCGAGGTAAGTCTCCTTTCTAACCTTGTAAGAGGGAATTTACCCCATAAGTGAATCAAATCATTATGTACTTCTATTTGTGGGGCTATGTACGCACGAGGTGACGAGAGCCAATGCTTAGCTACTATTATGCTTATGTCCGAGTAGTCTAGGACCCATATCATGTTGTACTTGCGATGTTGCGCCCTATTTGTTAATTTAATTGTTTAAAACATTTAGAAATTCGATAAGGGAATTGCAAAAAGGTTAAACTTCATTTACTTGACCGTTAAACGAGAATTTGAAATTCTCGGAATATTTGCCCCTTAATAAATCTTGAATTGGTTGTTTAATGTGTTTTTCTCTTTTGTGGAGCGGGCCGAACGCCTCGGTAGCAGATAGATGCATCTATGGTTCGTGTCGTTCCACCCTCGTGCACAGTTTAAATATAATATTGGATCGGGCCATATGACCTTGGCATGATTTGCGCATGATTGAATTGGTTGCTTTGGAATTTATGACAATTGATATTGCTTCATTGGCCTGAGATACAAAAACCTAATAAACGGCGAAAAATAAATTTGGAAATTTCTTATTAACAAAAGAATTATTTACTTATTTCATGATATTGCGCTTACAACCGTTCTACGAAATCCATGCTTAGTTATATCATTGATATTTTATTTATAGCCCACAGTTGGTTGTGAATTGTGGAAGTTTGTTCCGGATTTGACGGTTGTTCTTGTGTGCTATGGGAAAAAGGGTTGTTGTGGATCCTTGAAAGGTTATTAGCCCAGGGCGGTAAGATCAGAATCGACATGAGGTCTGTTGATGGATCTAAATGTGAATGTGGGCTCTATATCAGGCCGGATGTGTTCATTTCAGCATAGCGCTGTTTTCGGAGGGGTTTTCGGGCCTTGGATGTGATTTATGTTGTCGACCCTTCCGTGTAGTCTTTATTGTGCCATGTGGGTTGTGAGGCAGTTTGATTATTCGCACTCATATTGATATCCCGTATAGTTTGTGGTGTTATATGAGCAGGATGGATCTCGAGATGCAGATCATTTATTTTCCTTAGTTGTGCTTGAGTTTTATAGCGTATGACGCTACCCGTCTCCCCAGAATTTGTATTATGCACTTGGCGTGCTTATGGTTGATATTCGGGCATTTCATGAGTATAAGCATTACGGCTCGATGTGTGTTTTCTTTCGATTATTATGTGTGGATCGGGTGGCAAGCCGCCACGGGTATATGATTGGATCGGGTGGCACGCCGCCACGGGTATCATGGTTGGATCGGGTTGCACGCTACAACAGTGTAATGTTGAGTATAGTTCCCTATACCTATTCTTTTGTGTTTTGCTTCTCATTTTCTAAGGAAGGTTCATAACATCTTTTCGGTTGTTTAATTATTCACGTGGGTTGAGCAGTTCTTTTCGGTTGGGCGATTTTTGGAGAGCTTCAAGAAGGGATTTTCATCATCTATGTCAAGGTAAGTGATTCTCGCGTATTGTGAGTTAAATACAAGATTTATACATGGATTCAAGCATGAAAATTTGGAAAAAATTGGGATTTTGAGGAAAAAAACTAGAAATTGGTATTCTTAGATTTTGATCACGAATTTGGGCATGAAATTGAGAATAAATTATATATTTTAGTTCGTGGTGCTATGGGTAGTGTTGTCTTCTAAAATTTCCAGAATCTGGGCACGTGGGCCCGAGGGTGATTTTTATCGACTTTTCGAGCGGAGTTGGAAATTGTTGTAAATTGAATTATAATGAGTATTAGAGTATATATTTTTGGATTTGCACCTTTGTTGACTAGTTTTGGAGCGATGGACATTGGTTTGAGTTGTTGGAAAGACTTTGGAGCCGGTTATGGAATCTCGGAGCGAGGTAAGTCTCCTTTCTAACCTTGTAAGGGAGAATTAACCCCATAGGTGAATCAAATCATTATGTGCTTCTATTTGTGGGGGCTACGTACGCACGAGGTCCATGCGTAACTACTATTATGCTTATGTCCGGTAGTCTAGGACCCATATCATGTTGTACTTGCGATGTTGCGCCCTACTTGTTAATTTAATTGTTTAAAACATTTAGAAACTCAATAAGGGAATTGTAAAAAGGTTAAACTTTATTTACTTGACTGTTAAACGAGAATTTAAAATTCTTGGAATATTTGCCCCTTAATAAATCTTGAATTGGTTGTTTAATGTGTTTTTCTATTTTGTGGATCGGGCCGAATGCCTCGGTAGCAGATAGATGCATCTATGGTTCGTGTCGTTCGACCCTCGGTAGTGCACAGTTTAAATATTATGTTGGATCGGGCCGTACGACCTCAGCATGATTTTCGCATGATTGAACTGGTTGCTTTGGAATTTATGACAATTGATATTGCTTCATTGGCCTCAGATACAAAAAAATGATAAACGATGAAAAATAAATATGAAAAATTCTTATTAACAAAAGAATTATTTACTTATTTTATGATATTGAGCTTACATCCGATCTACGTAATCCATGCTTAGTTATATCATTGATATTTTATTTATAGTCCATAGTAAGTGTCGAAGTCGACCCCTCGTCACTACTTCTTTGAGGTTAGGTAGGATACTTACTGGGTACGCGTACACTTGCTGCACATTTTTGTGCAGGTACATAAATGTCTAGTGGCCTTGTAGGCGCAGAGGCACGGGTATTACGGGGACTTAGGAGAGCTGCACTCTATACCACGATCCGCAGCTAACAGAGTCTTCTTCAGAGTATTTATAATTTTTTCTCCTGTCCAATTTGTATTTCGGACAGATGTTGTATTTTATTTTACTTCCTAGTTGATGCTCATGCATTTGTGATACCGGGTTTTGGGGCGATTATGGGTTGTCCTGTATTGAAATTTATAAAAATATTATTATTTATTCTGTAAATTTTATCTTTTACTAGTTAATTGAAGGAAATATGATTTCAGAAATATTAAAATGAGAACCAAATTAAGTAGTTATTGTTTTTGGCTTGCCTGACAGCGGTGTCCGGCGCCATCACGACCCTTAATGGATTTTGGGTCGTGACAACATGGTATCAGAGCACTAGGTTCACTTAGGTCTCACGAATCATGAGTGAGTCTAGTAAAGTCTTGTGGATCGGTACGGAGACGTCTGTACTTATCTTCGAGAGGCTACAGGGCTGATAGGAGCACTTCCCTTCTTGATTCCTCTTCGTTCGATTTGATTCCTTTGAGATTTATGCCTTCATTTCTTTCCTATTCAATCTTATGCGACGTGAAGCGCTTGTTATCAATTGGGAATCGAGGAATTGTAATGGTACTGCAGAGATGGTGCAGGATGTTTCTCCATGCGTATTCTATTGGGTTAATCTCGTCACCTTGCAGAAGGATGTTCTGTCATTTCATCTCAGTAGTTATATTTCCGATGGTCTTGAGGCTATGCATAGATTGTTATGATGGTCATGAGTTGTTATCGCATAGTATTGATGTTATGGTATATAATTGTCTATGTGTCGGGGCGGTGAATGACTTGAAATGAGATTTTTCTCAGTGCATGATTCAGAGGTTCAGTGTTTTATTTCCAGCGGAGAAAAGGCAATCGGACTACGAACGTTCAGGCTTGGGTTGATGGAGTAACGAGACTGGGTATTTCGAGCGCGGTGGAATTTTTATCTGTGAGGTGGTGTTGTCGTCCTGGATTGGATGTGTTAAGTTTGCCGGTGTTGCGGTCTTTTTCAATTTGCCTTCGGGGCAGGGTATTGTGAAATTGTGTCGGAGAAGCGAATGTCAGAAATAATGGGGTGTAGCGATTTCGGAATCGAATCGGTGTTTCTAGTATTGGAGGCTCGAGAAAGATGATCTTCAGAAAGGTTTAAAGTTGGTAGCGATCGATTGGTTCAAGTGCTACAGAGATAGATTTTGATGTAAGGCAACAACTGGGCAGCGAAGGATGAGGGAGGTGTCTTGCGGTGGTTAAACTTCTAGAAGGCCAAGTGTAAGGAAATAGAAGTCAAATAGTTGCTAAAAATAGAGGATTTGACCAAAGTGGGAGAATGGCAGAGTATCAGATGGGTTATGTGGTAGGATAGCTACAGGCGTTGAGTAAAGTTTAGAGTGATTCGGAACTCATAGTGGGCAGTGACTAAGTCTACGAACTTAATTTGGAATATTGGCTGCTATACGGAGAAGGGTTAGATACTACGGAAAGGAGTTGCATAGTATGAAGAAGGATACAACCTGACTTTAGATTGGAATGTATTGGCCCACCTTTAGTTGATGTCCATGAGGAGTGAACGGACTTGTATAGCTGGTGAATGAGCACGGGCTCAGAATGGTTTATTGGTTTCGTAGTAATTGTACTTGGTGCAGCGCTGTTGGAAGATGTCGGCACGTAATTTCCACAGGTGGGTTATCTCCTGTGAGTAAGTTAGCGATCGTGTGGTGTTGACGAAGCCTCTACGAAGGATTTTACTCGCTATCCAGTAGGAGGTCGAATATGTGCATGTGGCTAGTGATTCAGAGTGGCCATGAAATGGTTAACAAGAAGATTTCGAGGACTTTGGCGGGTCAATTACGCGAGGTCATGTCAGTAAGGAAAAAGGGATCTTGGTAGGTTCTAGGGTCATGTGATGGTAGCTTCAAGCTTAAGTGGGAGAGCCCACTGCCTACGATTGAATTGCACGGTTTTCTACTTGTGAGGTTTCTAGTTATCGGCATATTGGTGGGTTGTTATGACTAAGGAAAGAGAACATCAATGGTGATTTGAGCCAAGGATTTGAGGAATGTGTGCTACAATTGACCTTATTGATTCATGTTCAGGCTTTGGGAAGACTCGGAGTTTATGCTTCGTGTAGATGTGATGTACAAGAAATGTGATTCAGCCGGGTACTTCTTTGAGAGGGTGTTCATGTGCTACCAGGGCTTTGGATTTTGATTATATTCGGAACCAAGTCAGAGTGGGTTACTCTCATCAATGGTCCTAGTGGGTTCAAAAAAATAAAATAAAGTGTGGTGCCTAAGGATTTTGAGCCAGTAGTATGGTTAAGTATTGAGCTTTTGCAGTGGATTATGAAAAGTGGCTTGTAGTATTCTACGTTATCTTCGGTCTGCGGTGTGGCATTGGAGGAATGGGAGAAAATAAATTCAGATTCATAGAGAGATTTTCAGAATGGGTGTACCAGTTGAAGATGCGAATATGCGCATAAGGAGGGTATGAGATGGTTCGTGGGTTTTGGAGACAGCGTGGTCTCGTGAAATAAGGTCACTCAGGATGAGTGCGGATTTGGGTTCATGATGTTTTGAATGGAGCTATTATTATTTATAGGGCAAGTCCCTAGTAAATTAGAAGAAGTGGCTCGGTTGGTAATGGTTGAATCAGCACGGTTATGGCAGTGACCAGTTTCTCCAGCGTGAAGTTATACATGTGGTTGTACACTTGGACTTGAGCTACACCACAACTTGGTTGATTTGGGAGGTATTTTATTTGTATGGCTTTGTTGTGTAAAGGGATTTGCGGAAGAGTTATGGCAGTTTAGATTACGACATGAGGTTGTATTTTCTGCGGTTTGGGAATTTAGTTGTGTGTTGCATTGGTTCTTCTGAAATGAGCTAAGTAAAAGATTTCTATATGATAAAGTGTTTATTTTATTAGTGGATCAGGGGTTAATATGGAATTCTGGTACTCTCACGTACTGGCATGTTAGGTACAGTGAGCGGCATGGAAAATTGGAAGCTGAGGATCAAGATTGCAGTTCGGTGTTGTCAAGAATGTCACGAGCTCGGATGAGCAGGGCAGAATTCTGATGTTTAGAGTAAGTTGGTATTGTATTTAGCGTCACCTGAAATCGGTGTCCTGTGTAAGAGGCTTTGTATACTGATTTGCGGCTTCTTGATTTGCTTTACAACATTAGTGTGGCCGGTGGTATGGATGTGCAGACTTGTTACCTGGTGCGAAAGGTCGTGGGAGCGTATCCCACGGGAAGATTGTATAAGTGTGACATGTAGTCACTTGATTGTTTAAAGATTGGAACCAAGTATGGAGATTTCGTATTATCGCTAATATGATAGTTTAGGCCTGAAAGGTGCTCTATTCAGTTGGTTGTGAATTGTGGAAGTTTGTTCCGGATTTGACGGTTGTTCTTGTGTGTCATGGGAAAAAGGGTTGTTGTGGATCCTTGAAAGGTTATTAGCCCAGTACGGTACGATCAGAATCGACTTGAGGTCTGTGGATGGATCTAAATGTGAATGTGGGCTCTATATCAGGTCGGATGTGTTCATTTCAGCATAGCGCTGTTTTCGGAGGGGTCTTCGGGCCTTAGATGTTATTTATGTTGTCTACCCTTCCGTGTAATCTCTATTGTGCCATGTGGGTTGTGAGGCGGTTTGATTATTCACATTCGTATTGAGATCCCATATAGTTTGTGGTGTTATATGAGCAGGATGGCTCTCGAGATGCAGGTCATTTATTGCACCTTAGTTGTGCTTGAGTTTTATAACGTACGACGCTACCCGTCTCCCCAGGATTTGTATTATGCACTTGGCGTTCTTATGGTTGATATTCGGGCATTTCATGAGTATAAGCGTTACGGCTCGATGTGTGTTTTCTTTTGATTATTATGTGTGGATCGGGTGGCACGCCGCCATGGGTATATTGTTTGGATCGGGTTGCACGCCGCAACAGTG
>AWOL01S0110453.1:112376-144023 GCA_000715115.1 Nicotiana otophora
TGGGTATATGATTGGATCGGGTGGCACGCTGCCACGGGTGTCATGGTTGGATCGGGTTGCACGCCTCAACGGTATCATGTGTTGATCGGGTTGCACGCTGCAATAGTGTAATGTTGAGTACAATTCCCTATTCCTATTCTTTTGTGTTTTGCTTCTCATTTTCTAAGGAAGGTTCATAACATCTTTTCGATTGTTTAATTAGTCACGTGGGTTGAGCAGTTATTTTCGGAGTTCATTTTGTTTCCTTATGTATCATATGCGAGATTGTGGATTGTTGGCACATGGTGGCATCATATGAGACCTTTGGTAGTGTTTGTGGTGGCTTATTGCCGGAAGAGCTTATACTGGGTGAGACGAGATTTTTGGACTTGGGATCAGTGCGATTAGATTTATATGAAGCATATTAAAGAGCAAATATCATTATTGGTTCATAATGAGGTAATGGTTCTTGTCAAGAGAAAAAAACCCAATGATTTGTTGACTCGGCAGTTGGTTATGAATTCCTACACATCTCTTCCGTCGTGGCAGTAGCGCAAGAGCTGGAACAGGACTTATACGTGTCATGAGGTGTATTGTGGGCATCAGATTCGTGGAATTTCAGTTATTGTTATGGGATGATGTTATTATGGTCATGTGAATTATGTGGTGCATTGTAAGAATTTAGTAAGGGTATACAATCGTGTTTAGTGAAGTGTGTAGTGATTGATACGGTTTGTATGTTGGAAACAGGCCGGGTGGAGAATTTCGAATGTTGGAAGTTGACTCTAAGTCTTACTTGACTAAATAAAGGGGAAGATGTTTAGATTGGCTCGAGCTAATGTGCTCAACTGGGTTGTGGTAGCATGGGTAGGTGCACGAGGTGTTGACCGATGATTTCGGCAAATTTTGGAGCAGTTCTTTGCACATTCGAGGATGAATGTATGTTTAAGTGGGAGAGAATGTAACGACCCGACCGGTAGTTTTGAGCTCCAGCACGTCGTTCGGCAGTTTCAGGCCTTTAGTAGTTTCACTTCAGGTATTATGACTTGTGCACGTGGTCAGAATTGAATTTCGGGGAGTTCGGAGTTGATTTGGATTGAAAATTCTAATTTCGGAAGCTTTAAGTTGGAAGAATAGACTAAGGTTTGATTTTTAGGTAAACGTGATCAGAATCGGAATTGGAAGGTTCTAACGTATGAGAACTGTCGTGAGTGCGGGGCCTTGAGCAGTTGGCCTTCGTGAACGCGGCTGGTGGAACGCGAACGTGAAGGGTGGTGGTCTCAAACATTCGTGAACGTGACTAGGATGACGCGATCGCGAAGAGGAAATTGGAGGCAGTGTTTCTTTGGCCTTCACGATCGCGATGGTCTTTCCGCAATCGCGAAGAAGGGCGGACCTGGGCAGTAAAGTTTTAAAGACGGGATTTGGCCATTTTCCTCCATTTTTCACTTGGTTGGGCGATTTTTGGAGAGCTTCAAGGAGGGATTTTCATCATCTATGTCAAGGTAAGTGATTCCTACGTATTGTGAGTTAAATAAAAGATTTATACATGGATTCAAGCTTGAAACTTTGTAGAAATTTGGGATTTTGAAGAAAAACACTAGAAATTGGTATTCTTGGATTTTGATCACGAATTTGGGCATGAAATTGAGAATAAATTGTATATTTGAGTTCGTGGTACTATGGGTAGTGTTGTCTTCTAAACTTTTCGGAATTCGGGCACGTGGGCCCGAGGGTGATTTTTATCGACTTTTCTAGCGGAATTGGAAATTGTTGTAAATTGAATTATAATGAGTATTAGAGTATATATTTATGCATTTGCACCTTTGTTGACTAGTTTTGGAGCGATGAACATTGGTTTGAGTTGTTGGAAAGACTTTGGAGTCGGTTATGGAATCTCGGAGCGAGGTAAGTCTCCTTCCTAACCTTGTAAGGGAGAATTAACTCCATAGGTGAATCAAATCATTATGTGCTTCTATTTGTGGGGGCTACGTACGCACGAGGTGACGAGAGTACATGCGTAGCTACTATTATGCTTATGTTTGGGTAGTCTAGGACCCATATCATGTTGTACTTGCGATGTTGCACCCTACTTGTTAATTTAATGTTTAAAACATTTAGAAACTCGATAAGGGAATTGTAAAAAGGTTAAACTTCATTTACTTGATCGTTAAACAAGAATTTGAAATTCTTGGAATATTTTCCCCTTAATAAATCTTGAATTGGTTGTTTAATGTGTTTTTTTCTTTTGTGGAGCGGGCCGAACACTTCGGTAGAAGATAGATGCATCTATGGTTCATGTCGTGTGACACTCGGCAGTGCACAATTTAAGCATTATGTTGGATCGGATCGTACGACCTCGGCATGATTTGCGCATGATTGAATTGGTTGCTTTGGAATTTATGACAATTGATATTACTTCATTGGCCTCAGATACAAAAAAATGATAAACGATAAAAAATAAATTTGGAAATTTCTTATTAACAAAAGAATTATTTACTTATTTCATGATATTGAGCTTACATCCGTTCTACGTAATTCATGCTTAGTTATATCATTGATATTTTATTTATAGCCCATAGTAAGTGTCGAAGTCGACCCCTCGTCACTACTTCTTCGAAGTTAGGCGAGATACTTAGTAGGTACGCATTGATTTACGTACTCATGCTACACTTGCTGCACATTTTTGTGCAGGTACATATATCTCTAGTGGCCTTGTGGGCGCAGAGGCACGGGTATTACGGGAACTTAGGAGAGCTGCACTCTATACCATGATCCATAGCCAACAGAGTCTCCTTCAGAGTATTTATAATTTTTTCCTGTCCAATTTGTATTCCGGACAGATGCTGTATTTTATTTTACTTCCTAGTTGATGCTCACACACTTGTGACACCGGGTTTTAGGTTGATTATGGATTGTCCTGTATTGAAATTGTTAAAAATATTATTATTTATTCTGTAAATTTCACCTTTTACTAGTTAATTGAATAAATATGATTTCAGAAATACTAAAATGAGAACCAAATTAAGTAGTTATTTTTTTTGGCTTGCCTGACAGCGGTGTCCGGCGCCATCATGACCCTTAATGGATTTTGGGTCGTGACACCCTAGGGCTCGTGTGAGTTTCAGACTTTCGGGAGGATGAGAAAATTTTTTTAGTTTTTCTGGTGCTTCTTGGCAGCTGTTGCAGATCTCGCAAATGCGAGAATTTGTTCGCATTTGCGAGAAAGTCTTCGCAATTATGAAGAAGCCAGACCTGGGCAGTGTTCGCATTTGCGACACTTTGGTCGCATTTGCGATCTCAATAGTGTCCACATTTGCGACCTTGGCAGTAGAAGCCCAGGTTCGCATTTGCGATGGATTTTTTGCATTTGCGAACCGGGTGTCGCAAATGCGACATCTAAGACCTGTGCACAGCTCTATTAAATGCAGGACTTAGGCCATTTAGCTCATTTTCTTTCATTTCTTGGGCGATTTTGGAGCTTTTGGAAAGGGGGGTTTCACCTAGCACTTTGAGGTAAGTAATTTCTACATAACATGAGTTAAATATATAGATTATGGGTAGATGAACATGTAAAAATTTGGTAAACTCAAGGGTTTAGATAAAAACCTAGGTTTTGGATAAAAATGGGATTTGACCACTAAATTGGTTATGGAATGCAGTAAAATACATATATATGAGTTCGTGAGGTTATGGGTAGAAACTTTCTTCAAAAATTATCGGAATTCAGGCACGTGGGCCGGGGGTAAAGTTTAGGAATCTTACATTTAGGGTTGGGTAATCACTTTAATAGTTGGAATATGAACTTTTGAATATGTATTGATTAGTTTATATACTATTTGATTAGTTTTGGATTGTTCGGCACCAAATTGAGGATTTGAGCATAATCTTGGACCGGAAAGTAGGCTTTGAGGCGAGGTAAGTCTCTTTTCTAACCTTGTAAGAGGGAATTAAGCCCATAGGTGAATTGAATTAAAATGTGCTTCTATTTGTGGGGGCTACGTATGCACGAGGTGATGAGAGTCCGTACGTAGCTACTAATTATGCTATTGTCCGGGTAGTCTAGGACCCATATCATGCAATACTTACAATGTCTGTACCCTACTTGTTAACTTAATTGCTTAAGTCCTTTAAAACCTGATAAAAGAATTAAATTTCACTTACTTGAAATTGTGAATGGAACACTTGACTGTTATTGAGAATTTGTGTTTTCCTTAAAATATTTTCTATTTGTGGACCGGGCTGAATGCCTCAGTAGCAGATAGATGCATCTATGGTTCGTGTCGTTCGACCCTTAGCAGTGCACAGTTTAAATATTATGTCGGATCGGGCCGTACGACCTCAGCATGATTTGCGCATGATAAATCTTTGGAACCAATTATAATTGATATTGCTTCTTTGGCTTGAGATATAAATTGTTAAATGATAAAAATTAAATTTGGGACTTAATATTGGTGAAGGGATTATTTACTGTTTCCTATTATTGGGTTTTCAATATTCTTCATGTAATCCATGCTTAATTAAAATTTTGACATATTATTGTTAGCCCATAGTAAGTGTCAAAGTCGACCCCTCGTCACTATTTCTTCGAGGTTAGACTGGATACTTACTGGGTACATGTTGTTTATGTACTCACGCTACACTTCTGCACTTAAATGTGCAGGATCTGAGGCAGGTGCATCTGGATATCAGTCCGGCACGCACACTTGATTACCACTTCGGCTTCACGGTGAGCTGCCTTCTGAGCCCGTTCTGCAGCAGCCGGAGTCTTTCTTTCGATTGTATTTTTCTGTCTATTTCACTTCGAACAGTAGAGTAGTATTCTTTTGTATATTCTACTATATGCTCATACACTTGTGATACCAGGGGTACGCACACACTAGTAGACTTGCGATTTTGGTTTTATTCTATGATTATGATTGCACCCAATTGCTTTCGTGTTATTTATTTTAGATCTGTTATTTCTCAAATTCTTTTTAATTTAAGGAAAGTTTAATTACTTGGAAAAGAATTTATTAAAAAGAGGAAATCACGTGACTAGTTCACAGTTGGCTTGCCTAGCAGCGGCGTTAGGCGTCATCATGGCCTATTATGAAATTGGGTCGTGACAACATGGTATCAGAGCACTAGATTCATGTAGGTCTGACAAGTTATGGTCAAGCCTAATAGAGTATTGCAGATCGGTGTGGAGACGTCCATACTTATTTTCGAGAGGCTATAGGGTGTTAGGAAACTACTCTTCATTCATCTCCTATCGTGCATTTGATGGTGTATTAAGTTTCTTCTCTTATTCTCTCACGATGGTTAGATCGTCCACGACAGACGTTTCAAACCCGGGAGGGGCTGCTCCCCCTATTGCTAGAGGCCGAGTTAGAGGTCGAGGTAGGGCACCTGCCCGAGGTAGGGGACGAGGACGTCCTAGAGTTGCCCCAGTTGCACCACCAGCAGATTCAGTGGAGGATCCCATTATTGAGGAGCAGGGCGAGGTGCCCGCAGCAAAGCCAGCCCCAGTCGATTTCATGTCAGCACCGGGCTTTCAGGAGGTCATGGGCCATATGCTACGGTTCATGGATTCTATGACCCAGGCTAGTTTATTTCCAGCAAACCCATCCATATTTCAGGCGGGGGGGAGGGGGGGAGTAGAGACCTCTACTACTCAGGCTCCATGACATGCGAATGACGTATATCAGACCCCGGGTGCACTACCCATGGACGGTGCCCAGCCAGTTGCAGCAGCGGCACCTGAGCCTAGACCAGCTACGACCAATGTGCCGCAACAGCTATTGGATAGATAGACTAGGCTACACCCTCCTATCTTCGGAGGTGAGCGACATGAGGATCCCCAGGACTTCATTGATCAGTGCAGGGAAAGACTGCACAACATGAGGATATTGGAGTCCCACTGGGTGGATTTCACTACTTTCCAGCTGGAGGGCAGGGCCCGTAGGTGGTGGCAGTCTTATCTTCTTGGCAGGCTGGCAGGTTCTCCTCCCATGACTTGGGACCAATTTACACGCCTATTCTTGGACATATATATTCCACCCTCTCAGAGGGAAGAGTTGTGGTTTCAGTTTGAGCAGCTCCAGCAGGGTCAGATATCAGTGACCGATTATGAGGCGAGATTCTCTGAGTTGTCTCGCCATGTACTTATGATACTTCCTACTGAGGCGGAGCAAGTGCAGAGGTTTGTTTCGGGGTTTCACTCTGGTAGTCAGGCTACTATGGCCCGGGAGGCTGAGATGAGGACTTCTTATCAGCTAGTAGTACAGATAGCTCAGAGGATTGAGGGTTACCGTCAGAGATATAGAGAGCAGATGTAGAGGGACAAGAAGGTCCGTTATTCTGGGGAGTTTAGAAGTGCCCTGGCAGGGGGCCGAAGCCAGTTTGGGAGGGGTCAGCCTAGCAAGCCCACATATCCAGCACCATCACCTCCTCGGGGTGCTCCGGCGAGACCATATTTCAGTGTCATGTCGGAGAGTTCATACCGCCCACCAGCTATTCAGGGTCCTTCTAGTGGGTACTCAGGCCATCAAGGTTCTTCCAGCGCCTACTTTAGTGCCATGCCGGAGAGTTCATACCGCCCACCGGCCATTCAGGGTTCTTGCAGTGGGTATTCAGGCCATCAAGGTCAAACTTCAAGGCAGCAGATCACCGTACCTAGAGGTTGTTTCGAGTGTGGGGATTTTAGTCATGTGCGAAGATTCTTCCCCAGGCTTCAGGGCAAGGCAGTGCAGCAGGGCCAGCAGCCCATGATTACAGCACCAATTGTTCGGCCGCCTAGAGGCGGAGGATAGGCGGGTAGGGGTCATCCTAGAGGTGGAGGCCAGGCAGGTGGAGGACAGCCAGCTGCAGCCCAGACAGGTGGGGGTCAGCCAGTTGGCGCCCCAGCTAGGTTCTATGCTTTTTCAGCCAGACCAGATGTAGTGGCCTCAGATGTCATGATCACATGTATTATTTCTGTCTACAGTAGGGATTCTTCGGTATTATTTGATCTAGGGTCTACCTATTCATATGTTTCATCTTTGTTTGCTCATTTCCTGGATATTCTTCGTGAGTCCTTGGGCACTCCTGTTTATGTGTCCACTCATGTGGGCAATTCTGTTGGTGTGGATCGGATCTACCGGTCCTGTATGGTCACATTATGTGGATACGAGACTAGAGCGGATCTTTTGTTTCTTGATAAGACCGACTTTGAGGTCATCCTGGGCATGGACTGGCTATCCCCATATCACTCCATCCTTGATTGCCATGCCAAGACTGTTACCTTGGCGATGCCAGAGTTTCCTAGATTAGAGTGGAAGGGTTCGTCTGTCAGTGCATCTAGTCGGGTTATCTCTTTTCCGAAGGCTTGACATATGGTCGAGAAGGGTTGTTTGGTTTATCTAGCTTATGTTCGGGATACTATCACAGAGACTCGACGATTGATTCGGTGCCAGTAGTCTGGTAGTTCTCCGATGTGTTTCCTTCTGATCTTCCAAGAATGCCACCAGATCATGATGTCGATTTCTTTATTGACTTGACTCCAGATACCCAGCCTACATCTATCCCACTGTATCGTATGGCTCTGAAAGAGTTGAAGAAGTTGAAGGAACAACTTGAGGAGTTGCTAGCAAAGGGGTTCGTCAGACCAAGTGTATTTCCTTGGGGTGCACCAGTTTTATTTGTGAAGAAGAAAGATGGGACTATGCGGATGTGCATTGATTACCGCCATTTGAATAGGGTCACCATCAAGAACAACTACTCGTTGCCACATATTGATGATTTATTTGACCAGTTGCAGGGTGTTAGGGTGTTCTCTAAGATCGACTTGAGATCATGGTACCATCAGTTGAAGATTTGGGACTCGGATGTTCCGAAGACTGCTTTCCGTGCTAGATATGGCCATTATGAGTTTCTAGTGATGTCCTTCGGCTTGACTAACACCCTAGGGGCATTTATGGATTTGATGAACAGGGGTGTTTGGGCTATGTATTGATTCGTTTGTCATTATCTTCATTGATGACATTTTGATATACTCACGTAGCATGGAGAAGCACGGGCAACATTTGAGAGTGGTGCTTCAGACCTTGCGAGAACAGAAGCTATATGATAAGTTCTCCAAGTGTGAGTTTTGGCTAGATTTTGTAGCATTCTTGGGGCATGTTGTATTAGGCAAGGGTATTAAGGTGGATCCCAAGAAGATTGAGGCAGTTCAGAGTTGGCCTCGTCCTACTTCGACGACTGAGATCAGGAGCTTCTTGGGGTTAACAGGTTATTATCGCCGGTTTGTGGAGGGCTTCTCATCTATTTCAGCACCTTTGACTAGATTGACCCAGAAGGGTGCTCCTTTCCGTTGGTCCGACGATTGCGAGGCGAGCTTTCAGAAGCTCAAGACAACTTTGACTACAGTACCAGTTCTAGCGTTGCATTTCGGTTCGGGGATGTATACTGTGTATTGCGACGCTTCACGCATTGGCTTGGGTTGTGTACTGATTTATTGCATATGCTTCATGTCAGTTGAAGACCCATGAGAAGAATTACCTTGTGCACGATTTAGAGTTAGCCGCGATTGTTCATGCTCTTAAGATCTGGAGGCACTACCTTTATGGGGTGTCCTGTGAGGTTTACACTAATCATCGCAGCTTGCAGCATAGGGATCTCAATTTGAGGCAGCGCAGATGGCTTGAGTTACTGAAGGATTATGACATCACCATTCTTTATCATCCGAGAAGGTGAATGTAGTCACGGATTCCTTGAGCAAAAAGGCAGAGAGTATGGGTAGCTTGGCATTCATTTCAGCAGAGGAGAGGCCATTGGATTTGGACATTCAGTCCTTAGCTAAAAGACTTGTGATGTTGGATATGTCAGAGCCCAGTCGAGTTCTTGCATGTACCGTTGCTCAGTCTTCACTATTGGAGCAGATTAAGGCTCAATGGTTTGATGATTCACATTTGTTGGTTCTCAAAGAGACAGTACTACAGGGTGGTACCAAGGAGGTTTCTATCGGCGAGGATGGTGTTCTGCGACTCCAGGGTAGTCAATGTGTTCCCAATATCGATGGCTTGAGGGAGAGGATTCTAGAGGAGGCACACAGATCACGGTATTCCATTCATCCAGGTGCTGCGAAGATGCATCGCAACCTGAGGCAGCATTATTGGTGGCGGCGGATGAAGAAAGACATAGTTGAGTATGTAACTAGATGCCCAAATTTCCATCAGGTTAAGTATGAGCACCAGAGGCCAGGTGGCCTACTCCAGTAGATGACTATATCGGAGTAGAAATGGGAACACATTACTATGGACTTCGTAGTTGGGTTACCGCGGACCTTGCAGAAGTTTGATGCAGCTTGGGTGATTGTCGACAAGTTGACCAAGTCGGCACACTTCATTCCAGTTGTGACTATGTATACTTCAGAGAGGTTGGCCCAGATTTATATTCATGAGATAGTTTGGTTGCATGGGGTGCATGTTTCCATCATATCAGATAGAGGCCCTCAATTTACTTCATATTTCTAGAAAGCAGTACAGAGTAAGTTGGGGACCCGTGTAGAGCTCAGTACAGCATTTCATCCACAGACCGACGGGCAGTCAGAGCGGACAGTTCAGATCTTGGAGGACATGCTCAGGGCATGTGTGATTGACTTTGGAGGTTAGTGGGATCGATTCTTACCTTTGGCTGAGTTTGCTTACAATAATATCCATCAGTCCAGCATCGATATGGCTCCATTTGAGGCTTTATATGGTCGGCGATGTCGTTCTCCCATCGGGTGGTTTGAGCCCGGCGAGCTAAGTTATATGGTACTGATTTGGTGAAGGATGCCTTAGAAAAGGTAAAGTTGATTCAGGAGCGACTTTGTACAGTACAGTCTAGACAGAAGAGGTACGCGGATCAGAAGGCGCGTGTTAACATTTATGGTGGGCGAGAAGGTTCTCTTGAAAGTCTCTCCGATGAAAGGGATTATGAGATTCGGGAAGAAGGTCAAGTCGAGCCCAAGGTTTATAGGCCCATTTGAGGTGTTAAGACGAGTTGTGGAGGTTTCTTATGAGTTTGCCTTACCTCCCAGTCTATCGGGAGTTCATCCAGTTTTCCACATGTCTATGCTCCGGAGGTACCATGCCGACTTGTCACATGTGTTGGACTTCAGCACGATTCAGTTAGATGAGAGCATGGGTTATGAGGAGGAGCCAGTTGCCATTGTGGATAGGCAGGTTTGCCGGTTGAGATCCAAGGGGATTTACTCGGTAAATGTTCAGTGGAGGGTCCAACCAGTCGAGGAGGCGACCTGGGAGTCCGAGGAGGACATGCGGAGGAGATATCCACACTTATTCAGCACTCCAGGTATGATTCTAAACCCGTTCGAGGATGAATGTTTGTTTAAGAGGTGGAGAATGTAATGACCCGATCGGTCGTTTTGCTTTCTAGAACCTCGTTCCCCTAAATACGACTTCCCATATGTCCTTTTACTATTTTATAACTTGCGGGGATGGTTAGTTCGGATTTGGAAGGGTTCGGGTTGAAATCGGAATATTTGATTCCTTAAGGTTGGCTTAAAAGGATAAATTTGATTTCGGTCAATATTTTTGAGTAAACGACCTTAGAAAATCGGGATTTGACAGTTTCAATAGGTTCATATGATGATTTCAGACTTGGGCGTATGTTCGGATCGGGTTTTGGATGACCCGAGAGCGTTTCAGCGCCTAATAATGAAAGTTGGCATTTTGGGCGAATTTCATAAGTTTGGGTTGAAGTGGATCTTTACATTATAGACGTCCATTTGGGATCCAAGCCTGAAAATAGCTCCGTATGGTGATTCTAGACTTAGGGGTGCGTCCGGAGGTGGATTTGGAGGTCCGTAGGTCGTTTCGGGGTCATTTGGCAAAAAATAAAAACTTAAAGTTTTTGAAAAGTTTGATCGAGGGTGAACTTTTTGATATCGAGTTCAGATTCTGGTTCCGAAAGTTGGAGTAGGTCTGTAATGTCATTTAAGACTTGCACGCAAAGTTTGACGTCATTCCGAGTTGATTTGATAGGAATCGGACGCGCGGGAGTATTTTTAGAAGTTTTTGAGTTCATGAGTTAATCCATGCATTTTAGCTTCCGATTCGTGGGTTTTGATGTTATTTTAGTGTTTTGATCGCTCGAGTGAGTTCATATGATACTGTTAGACTTGTGTGTGTATTTGGTGTGGAGCCCTGAGGGCTCGGGTGAGTTTCGAACGTTCGGGCGGATGAGAAAAAATTTCAGTTTTTCTGGTGTTTCTTGGCAGTTGTTGCAGGTTTCGCAAATGCGAGAATTTGTTTGCATTTGCGAACCTCGCATTTGCGATAAAGGCTTCACAATTGTGAAGAAGCCTGACCTGGGCAGTGTTCGTATTTGCGACACTTTGGTCGCATTTGCGACCTCAACAGTGTCCGCATTTGCGACTCCTTGGTCGCATTTGCGACCTTGGCAGTAGAAGCTCAGGTTCGCATTTGCGATGGATTTTTTGCATTTGCGACCTTCGCATTTGCGAACCAGGTATCGCAAATGCGATATCTAAGACCTGTGCACAGCTCTATTAATTGCGGGACTTAGGCCATTTAGCTCATTTGCTTTCATCTCTTGGGCGATTTTGGATCTCTTAGGGGGGGGGGGGTTCACCTAGCACTTTGAGGTAAGTAATTTCTATACAACATGAGTTAAATACATAGCTTATGGGTAGATTAACATGTAAAAATTTGGTAACATCAAGGGTTTAGATGAAAACCTAGGTTTTGGATAAATATGGGATTTGACGACGAAATTGGTAATGGAATGTAGTAAAAATCGTATATTTGAGTTCGTAAGGTTATGGGCAAAAACTTTCTTCAAACATTTTCGGAATCCGGACACGTGGGCCTGGGGGTGAATTTTAGGAATCTTACATTTAGGGTTGGGTAATCACTTTAATAGTTGAAATATGAAATTTTGAATATGTATTGATTAGTTTATATACTATTTGATTAGTTTTGGATTGTTCGGCACCAAATTGAGGGTTTGAGCATAATCTTGGACCGGAAAGTAGGCTTTGAGGCGAGGTAAGTCTCTTTTCTAACCTTGTAAGAGGAAATTAACCCCATAGGTGAATTGAATTAAAATGTTCTTCAATTTGTAGGGGCTACGTACACATGAGGTGACGATAGTCCGTACGTAGCTACTAATTATGCTATTGTACGGGTAGTCTAGGACCCATATCAATCTATACTTACAATGTTTGTACCCTACTTGTTAACTTAATTGCTTAAGTCTTTTGAAACTTGATAAAAGAATTAAATTTCACTTGCTTGAAGTTGTGAATGGAACACTTGACTGTTATTGAGAATTTGTGTTTTCCTCAAAATATTTTCTATTTGTGGAGCGGGCCGAACGCCTCGGTAGCATATAGATGCATCTATGGTTTGTGTCGTTCGACCCTCGGCAGTGCACAGTTTAAATATTATGTTGGGTCGGTCCATACGACCTCGACATGATTTGTGCATGATAAATCTTTGGAACCAATTATAATTGATATTGCTTCTTTGGCTTGAGATAAAAATTGTCAAATGATGAAAAATAAATTTGGGACTTAATATTGGTGAAGGGATTATTTATTGTTTCCTATTATTGGATTTTCAGTATTCTTCATGTAATCCATGCTTAATTAAAATTTTAACATATTATTGTTAGCCCATAGTAAATGTCCAAGATGACCCCTCGTCACTACTTCTTCGAGGTTAGACTGGATACTTACTGGGTACATATTGTTTATGTACTCACGAATACACTTATGTACTTAAATGTACAGGATCTGAAGCAGGTGCATCTGGATATCAATCTAGCGCGCACACTTGATTACCACTTCGAGGCTTCATGGTGAGCTGCCTTCTGAGCCCGTTCTGCAGCAGCCGGAGTCTTTTTTTTTATTGTATTCTTCTATCTATTTTACTTCGGACAGTATACTAGTATTCTTTTGTATATTCTACTAGATGTTCATACACTTGTGATACCAGGTCTTGGCACACACTAGTAAACTTGCGGTTTTGGTTTTATTCTATGATTATGATTGCACATAGTTGCTTTCGTGTTATTTATTTCAGATCTGTTATTTCTTAAATTCTTTTTAATTTAAGGAAAGTTTAATTACTTGAAAACGAATTTGTTAAAAAGAGGAAATCATGTGACTAGTTCACAGTTGGCTTGCCTAGCGGCGGCGTTAGGCGCCATCACGGCCTATTATGAAATTGGGTCGTGACACATTACCCTCCACAAACCCTACTTGTGGGGCTCCACTGAGTTTGTTGTTGTTGTTGTTGTTTCATTGATTCTATGACTACATGATGACCCATAATTATGTCTTAGAAGCATGCTTATAGTTATGACTTATTAATTTGGGCATAAAAGATTATTTTGCCATGTTGAATTTTCTTGTTAAATCCGAGTCATACACTTGGCTTAATTGCTTCATGATTTGGTGGTTATGTGGCTTCATTTATTCATGTTAAATAATATTATTATACTTATGCATGTTGAGCTAGTTTGTTGAGCCATTATGATAAAATGAATTACATATTAGCAATAGCCACCGTTTACCGATATGAGATTTTATCCGTATTTTTATTGTTATGTCCGTTGCTTCTTTAGTAAATTATTTCATATGCATGCATATGTGTTGGCGAGTTAGATATTTTAAAAGTTGAGAATTTGGGCACCAAGAACATTGTGAGCGAATATCGATTGTTGATGATATTGTGATTGGATCGGATTGTACGCTACTATAGTATTTTGGTTGGATCGGGTTGCACACTATAATGGTAATATGAGTGGATCGGGTTGCACATTGTAATAGTGTTATTATTGGATCGGATTGCACCCCGCAACAACACTTGGATATGGATCCATCCCTCCGGAGTCAGGTGATTACCCATATTACTTTAGACCCTGTAAGCGCAGGCACCTAGATTAGTGCTAGTTTGGACTCTTGGCCAGTATCGGCTATGGATTATTGCGATTGAGATTTAGTATTGGATCATGAGCATGCATCAGTAGCCTATACTCTTGCAGTGACTCTTATATATATATATATATAAATGTTGACTGATTCTTAATATGATTACGAAAGGAATTGAGATATGTGATATTGCATTCTATCTCTTGTCTAAAAAGCATATCTAAATTTCAGATTTATTGTGTTTCTACTAGTGGACTTGATTTATGATATCATGCTTTATTCCATGCTTTAATTTTGTTTCTTATGCTATTGAGTTGTTAGTAAGTTTCAGCATCGACCCCGCGCTACTACTTCTTCGAGGCTAGACTTGATACTTACCGAGTACCATAATTTTATACTCATACTACACTTTTACATATTTTTTATGTAGGTTCTGAAGCTTGCATTAGCAGTACCCTTTGAGATGAAAAGGAGTATTTCGTTAGAGACTTCGTTGTGAGCTGCTTTACTTGATCTGATCCGCAACACATGGAATCCCCCTTCCCTACTTATTTTTATATGTCTATATATTTTTATTTTCGATAGATGTTATATTTAGTTGAGATAATATACTCTTATTAGATGCCCATGACGATGCTATGAAACCCAATCTTGGGAGAGTTTGTGAGACAATTGTAGTCGTGTTTAGACCCTATCTGAGATTGAGGTACTTTTGATATTGATTTAATATTTATATACAATTTCTATACAACTTTTTGTTATACGAAATTCGGTAAAAAGCTATAATTAATGTATAACTTATATACAACTTGTTTACAATTTTTTGTTCTACAAAACACAGTCAAACGCATACAACTTGCATGTAATTATGTTAGTTAAATATATTTTATATGTCGTTTGTACACCCTACATATAAAATACATAAAACTTATTATTCTTCTTTCTTTTCGAGTTTTAATGTGAACTTCCAACAAACATTAACTCGAATTTTCACTAAACTCCCTTAGAATTGGAGTATAAACTCCAAAATATATTCCCCGTCGTTTGCAACAATACCCAGTCCAAATAAATAATAATTTCGTAAAACACAATTGTCGCATTCAAAGTTTCGAAACTTTTTAATTGCTGTCAGTGGAGTTTAAGCTCATACCCTCACGTTTTACACACCAAACAAGGTTAAATTAGTTTTTGGTTTAACATTTCAGTGTTATCTCAATTATACAGTTTATGTTCTCTTATGCTTTCTTCCATTCATTCATCCATCACTTGGGAGGTCCAACCGATAAGTACCATCACTTGAACCACCTTGAGGAAGATTTGAACATGTTGCCTGAATACCAACGGGTAAAAATTCTTGTCTCTTGGTGTATAATAATGCTCCATTCTGAAAAAACCGAGTCACTAAGGAGGGGTAGAACTCTTCATTAGGATGAAAGTAGATCCATGGAATGGAATGGAAGAGGAAGAAGAAGAAGAGGGAGAGTAAATGGGAAGATTGTAGTGTATACAGTACTTAGATATAGATGTTAAATATGTATACGAAGATAAGTTCATAATGTAGTAGTTAAAAGAATAAGATAAATCTTTTTTGAATTTCTAAGGATGTTAGGCCTTGTGCTATAGCAATATCTAAACCTTTTTTTGTGCTATTAATTGAGCAAGAATGTTCCTTAATGATATTATTATATCTAGGCTTTTAGAGTAGCCTATTTTCACGGGCCGACTTACTCACGTACGTCAGCGGCATCGAATAGCTCGTGCGGCACCTGTAGTCACCCCTCGCTGCAGGCCAGCCTTTCTCCTTTTCCCAGATTTTCTAGCACGATCCTGTGCCTGTGGTGAAATTTACCTATGAGGCTCGCTCCAACTGTGTCATCCGTGTGATGTCAAGGCTCTTGGCCCCGACTAATTGTAGCGCATCGCATCTGCGGGATCTCATCCATGCGCACACCCTGGATACCTAAGACACTCCTTTGAGTCGTCCGGGCAGGCCCTTGAGGTTCCCCCTCAAGGTTGCTCATTTGGTACGGCTTGGTGGCAGCACGCACGGGGAGGCAGGTTGAGCTTCAATACCTCTACCCCTTATATATGCTTAAAATTAAAAAGCCCAAGGTTCCTGAGTAGACATGTCTACGTTAGAGAATCAGAAGGAACATTTCTCACCTGTTCCGAAAGAAACCACAACCCCCAAAATGCCAGTTGTGACACTATTACCCATTCACCTTTGTATTTTTTGGTAACTTCTCTAAGCAGGACCTGTTGGTTGACTTTCGAGGACCCATATATCTTTAATTTGAGTAGTAATTATTTTCAAAGGAGCCCCACCTACACATCGATATGCATCCTAGACATAGCTAGCTGAATCTATGTTATTTCTTGCTATATATCATACGTAATTCAATTGCTTTTCATGTTCAAATAATATAATCCTATTTGTTTTTTAAATGATTACGGATAACTTCTCACTCCAAAAGATTGTTAATAGTGGGGAACTCAGTATCTTCTTTATGCACTAGAATCCATATCCAGGCTTAATGCTAAAGTCACCCACCTGAAGAGAGTAAGAGTCTCATAAAAGAAAATCTGGTCTAGTATTTTAGTGTTGTTTGTAGTTACTAAGATTGAGAGAATTTCATTCATGAGGTCCAAGTGATTATTAGAGATAACATGCAAGACATGTGCACTTGTTTCATTTATTGTAGAGAAGGGATCCACTGGTCATGGTGTAAGTTAGTAGGCGTTTGTGAAATTCCGAAAAAAAATGCCTTATTCATATAAAGTGTTTGGTTACAAGGATGATAGACAAAATTTCTATAGTAAGGAAACTATTACATAAATTTTTAAAAAATAGCAAGAGATATTTTCATTTTTTGCTTATTTCTAGTATAGACCTGCCTAAGTTGTGTCTTGATTGTTTTCAAAAATAAAATATTAGTAGATTCTACCCATTTATCTGATCCAAAATAAGACACATCTGTTATTTCAGACCGAGATTGCAACGTGTCACTAAATAGAAGGCCCACAAGTTCTTCCATTTGGCGTGGGGGTAATTTTATTAAGAGAATTAACGTCATGTACTTTTTTGGACGAATAGGTGGACGGAAGACATCTGTAAACTTGTGATGACCCAATATGTCATCTTTAAATTTAATACTCATTTCGGTATTCTGAGACCTCGAATAGCACCTTTCAGCATTTCTCGACTTGCGTGCGTAGTACGTAAATTTTTTCGAAAAGTTTTTATATGAAAAATTAATTAAAATATGAAATAATGCTTTAAAACTCATTTAAGTTGACTTTGGTCAATATTTTTAGCAAACAGACCCGGATCAGTGTTTTGACAGTTCTCGTAGGTCCGTATCATAATTTTGGACTTGGGCATATGCTTGAAATTTAATTTGGAGGTCCCTAACTCGAGTTATAGCCAATTATCGAAAATTAGAAGTTTGAAAGCTTAAAGAGTTTCCAAGTTTGACTGATGTTTGACCTTGTTGATACTGGGTCTGTATTTTGGTTCCGAAACTCGGTATAGGTCCATTTCTATATTTATGACTTGTCTGCCAAATTTGGTGCCAAACGGAAGTGATTTGACGTGATTTGAATGTCCGGTTGTTAAAAATAGAAATTCTTAAGTTTCATTAAAAATTTCATTTGATTTGGTATCTGATTCGTAGTTCTAGGTGTTATTTTGGTGTTTTGATCGCACGAGCGAGATCGTATGAAGTTTTTGGACTTGTGTAGATGTACGTTTTGGAGCCCCGAGGGCTCAGGTGAGTTTTGAATAGCCTACGGACCTTTTGAACTAGGGAAAATCTGATTTTTGAGCTTCAGCTGTCATCTGGTGCGTTGTGCTTCGCGATCGCGAAGCCATTCCCGCGATCGCGAAGGGATATTTGTGAGCTATGATTTTTACTCTCCGCGTTCGCGAAGAGAAGCACGCGATAGCGTAGGGTTGGCTCACAGTGCATCGCGAACGCGTAGATAGGACCGCGTCCGCGAAGAGGAAAAGAGGCACGAGCTGGGGAACTCAAAATTTGTGTTTCGCGATCGTATGAAACAGTCCGCGATCGCGAAGGTCTTAAGGGTTAAGGGTTATGCTTCGGGTTCACGTACGGGACATCGCATTCGCATAGTGCAAATTGGCAGCCTGTGCAACTTGTGCTTTGCGATCGCGAAGAGTAAATTGGACCTAGGCAGAAATTGTTATCGCGATCTCCGCGATCGCGATGAGTAAATCCCTGGATAGCAGGTGTCGTGGTTAACCTTGACTTGAGGGAATAGAATCCTTGAATTATTTGTTACGTGAATTTTATGTGTAATGATGTATAGGCGAGGTGACGAGTGCTTATACGTAGTCAAATTGATTGTTTGCATATTTATCTGCAAATCATAAATTATTTTAAATCATGAATTAATTATTATATTAATTATTTATCTCATATTCCTTGTCCGATATTATGTCTTGAATTTATGCTATAATTGCTACATGCTTATTTGAATTATGTGTCTTAATTGCTACCTGACATTTAGCATATTAAATATTAAATTGCCTATCGTGTCCCTGATTTCCATAATTAATTGCTACTTGTCATTACTTATTTCCTAAATAAATCATAGTTATTGTCTGCTTTGTTGCCTAATAATTCCTTATTAAATGTGGTATTTTTTTGAGTATTTTTACATTTAAGAGTTGTTTAATTATATTGATGGAGCGGGTTGCACGACGCAACGGATTTATTTTAAGTTTATATTATTGGAGTGGGTTGCACGCCGCAACGGATTTATTGAAAGATTATATTGTTGGATCGGGTTGCACGCCACAACGGAATTATTCTAAGTTTATATTGTTGGAGCGGGTTGCACGCCGCAACGGAAAATAATTGAAGGTTTATGACTGCTGGATTAATTTCAATTATTGATATGATTTACCAGTCTTACCTCTATTCCCGTTATTATTATTATTATTGCGTACAGGTTAATGTAAGCAGTCTGCCTTAGCCTCGTCACTACTTCGTCGAGGTTAGGCTTGGCACTTATAGAGTACATGGGGTCGGTTGTACTCATACTACACCAGTGGCGGAGCCAGAATATTTCCTAACGGGTGTCAAAATATAAATAAGTAAGCATATGAAAAAATTAAGGGGAGTCAACACATAGTATATATACATAAAAATAAAATATTTAACCTATCTACGCGGTATAATTTCGGACGAAGGGGTGTCAATTGACTCCCCTTGCCAATGAGTGGCTCCGCCATTGTACTACCTCTGCACTTCTTGTGCAGATACCGGAGTTGGTCCCAGTGGCGTATTGTAGATTTGCTCGGACAGCGTTCGTAGCTCTGAAGTCCCCTTTTACTTTATCCTAGTTGTGTGCTTTCTTTCAGACATCTTTATTTTTATTCAGACCCTTGTTTGTATTATTCTAGAAGCTCGTGCACTTGTGACTCCAGTTCTGGGATGGTATTTAGACATTGTATTTATTTTGGTTTGTTAACCTAAATTCAGATATTATTCCAGTTATTGATTTCATTACTATTTAATTAAAATGAATTGTTAAGAAATGGTTAAAATTACTCTAACGTTGTCTTGCCTAGCAAGTGAAATGTTAGGCGCCATCACAGTCCAGAAGGTGGAAATTTCGGGTTGTGAGAAGTTGGTATGAGAGCACTAGGTTACCTTGGTCTCACGAGTCACGAGCAAGCTTAGTAGAGTCTGAAGGATCGGTACTGAGACGTCTGTACTTATCTCTCAGAGGCTATGAAGTTTAGGAACAATATCACTTCTTTCTTATTCTATCGTGCGATTTTATTCTATCATCGATGATTGAGCCATTCTATTCTTATTCTCTCACAGATGGCGAGAACACGTAATACATCTACCGACGGACAGGGACTAGAGCCCCCAGTAGCAACTATGACTAGGGGTAGAGGCCGAGGTCGTGCCAGAGGCCGAGGCAGGGGCAGAGCCCAGCCTCGAGCTCGAGCAGCAGCACCTGTTGTGGAGCCTCAGGTGGATTTCGAAGCTGAGATTCCGGTCGAAGCTGAGATTCCGGCTCAGACAGTACATGTTGGACCAGTTCAGGTCCCAGAAGGATTCATAGCTACTCCAGTACATCAAGACGTTATAGTCCGTTTGGTGAGCCTAATGGAAGGTGTGGCTCAGAATGGTACATTTCCAGTGGCACCAGTCGTCTCACAGGCTGGGGGAGGATTACAAACTCCCACTACTCCCGCTCCGGAGCAGATGGCTCCCCAGTATCAGGCTCCAGCAGTCTCGTCAGTTGGGATAGTTCGGCCAATTATTGTGGCACAGGCCGGTAATAGGCTCGCCATGTCTTCTGAGGCCTTATTGAGATTGAATAAGTTTACTAAGCTCTTTCCAGTTCACTTCAGTGGTACACCTACTGAGGACCCACAGGATTATCTTGACCGTTGCCATGAGGTGCTGTGGAACATGGGAATAGTTGAAAGCAACGGAGTCAATTTTGCTGTATTTCATATGACTGGTTTCGCCAAGAGGTGGTGGAGAGAATACGTATTTACTAGACCAGCAAATTCGCCTACACTTACCTAGGATCAGTTGTCACAACTATTTCTGGAGAAGTTTGTTCCTATTACACTGAGAGAGGAATACTATAGGCAGTTTGAGCGTCTCCAACAGGGTAGTATGACTGTTACCCAGTATGAGACCCGATTTGTGGACTTAGCACGTCATGTTATCGTCTTGCTTCCTACTAAAAAGGAGAGAGTGGGGAGATTCATTGATGGACACACTTATACTATCAAGCTTCAGATGGCCAAGGAGACATGGAGTGATATTTCCTTCCAGACAACTGTGAATATTGCTAGGCGGATCGAGTTAGTTCGTGCTCAGGAGAAAGGTCCAGTGTCAGATAAGAGTCCCCACCATTCCGATAATTTCACAGGCGCCTCATCTGGAGGCAGGTGTACTTATGATAGGGGCCATCCTCCCAGGCCATTTTATTCAGCACTTCAGGCATCTCACGGTGCTTTAGGGAGTCATGGTCCTATTATTCCTTACTCTAGGCAACTAACATTTAGTGCACATCCAGCTCTTATCAGTGCACCACAGCTCCAGAGTCACTACAGTGGTTATCATGCCCGTTCGGGTCAGCTTCAGCTTTAGAAGCCACAACAACTTGATGGGTGTTATGAGTGTAGGAACATTGGTCACATCAGGAGGTATTGCCCTAGGTTGTCGAGCAAAAGATCTCAGCAGGATTCTCGTGCCATCATACCGACACCAGTTACTCCACCGCCCACCCGGCCAGCTAAGTGAAGGGGTCAGGCAGTTAGAGGTGGAGATTAAATTGTTAGAGATGGAGGCCAGTCAGTTAGAGGTTGTCCCAGAGATGTAGCTCCGAGTGGTAGGGCCCAGCCCCGATTTTATGCTTTTCCAGTTAGGCCTGAGGCCGAGTCATCCGATGTCCTGATCATAGGTATTGTTCCAGTTTTCCATAGAGATGTTGCAGTTTTATTTGATCCAGGATCTACTTATTCCTATGTGTCCTCCTACTTTGCTTCATATTTGGTTGTGCCTCGTGATTCTTTGAGTGCCTCTATGTGTGTGTCCACACCGGTGGGAGATTCTATTGTCGTAAATCATGTCTATCATTCGTGTGTGGTTACTATCGGGAGTCTTGAGACTAGCATAGATCTTCTACTTCTTCATATGGTAGATTTTGATGTCATCTTGGGTATGAATTGGCTGTCACCTTATCATGCTATATTGGATTGTCACACCAAAATGGTGACCTTAGCCATGTTGAGGTTGCCTCGAGTAGATTGAAAAGGGACTACTGGCCATTCCACCAGCAAGGTTATCTCTTACGTGAAAGCTCGTCGTATGGTCGAGAAGGGGTGTCTAGCTTATTTGGCTTATATTCGCGATCCCAGTGCGTAGGGGTGTACAAAGAAAATCGATAAACCGCACCAAACCGATAATCCGAGTCAAACCGGAAAAAAAAAACCCGATGTGGTTTGGTTTGGTATTGGAAAAGAAAACTCGACCATAATTGGTTTGGTTTGGTTTTAACTAAAGAAAAGTCAAACTGAAACCAAACCAACCCGATAGTACATTTATATAATTTTTAAAAATATTTTATACATATAAATATTATTTTAATGTAATTTATAAATATTTCTTAAACTTTTTTACAGTTTTATCTTTTTTAACATATTATTTCAAGTTTAGACTTAACGTTTTTGAATGGTGAATAAATTTTATAGCCCATAAATGTAGTAACTCAAACAAAGTTCAAATCAATACTAATGTTAAAAAAAGAAATTCAATCCAATACTAGGAATGACGAAAGTATTGGATAATTATTTTAGTTTTACATTGTTTATAATAAAAATGCATAACTTAGTTTATCTTTTTCTTTAGTGCTTAGTTATGTAATTAATATTAGTACTTATTAGTTATACTTATTTTAGCATGACCTATGTAGTATTTTAAAATTATGTTAATTTTTACTATGACTTATTAATTAGAAATATTTGTTTATATAATTTTATTATTTTATCTTTGTTATTGAATATTTTAGTATAATGCTATGACTTATCTCATATTATTGTATTAGTTTCTTGTAAAATACATTATATAGTAGTATTTTACTAGGACTTAAGAAATATTTGGAGCACAAGTTATATATTTTATGATATGAAGAATTTACCGGAAAAAAACCCGAAAATCCGAGAAAAATCGAGATTGAAAAACCCGATTTTGTTGGTTTGGTTTGGTTTATAAATTTAAAAATCCGACACCATTGGTTTGGTTTGATAATTGAAAAATTCGAACCAACCTGACCTATGTACACCCCTACCAGTGCAGATGTTCCTTCTATGGATTCAGTCCCAGTTGTCCGTGAGTTTCCAGATGTATTTTCTGTGGATTTGTCGGAGATACCACCCGACAAAGATATTGACTTTTGTATTAATTTGGCTCCGGGCACCCAGCCCATTTCTATTCCACCATACTGTATGGCCCCGCCGGAGCTAAAAGAATTGAAGGAGCAGTTACAAGATTTGCTAGGTCTGGTTACCATCAGTTGAAGATTAGGGCATCCGATGTCCCTAAGACAGCTTTTCGGACTCGGTATGGGCATTATGAATTCCTAGTGATGTCATTTGGGCTAACAAATGCCCCATCAGCATTTATGGATTTGATGAATCGGATATTCAAGCCCTATTTGGATTCTTTTGTGGTTGTATTCATTGATGATATCTTGATTTACTCCAGCAGTCGAGAGGAGCATGAACAACATCTTTGGATTGTGCTTCAGACTTTGAAAAATAATCAGTTATATGCCAAAATTTTGAAATGTGAGTTTTGGTTAGACTCGGTTGCCTTTTTGTGGCATGTAGTATCGGCTGAAGGCATAAAAGTGGATTGAGGCAGTTCAGAATTGGCCTAGACCTACTTCAGCTACAGAGATGCGGAGTTTCCTAGGTTTGGGAGGTTATTATAGCCGATTTGTAGAGGGGTTTTCATCCATAGCATCCCCACTCACCAAATTGACCCAGAAAGTGCCCCATTCAGATGGTCAGACGAGTGTGAGTTGAGCTTTCAGAATCTTTAGACTGCTTTGACTATGGCACTAGTGTTGGTATTACCCACAGGTTCAGGATCTTATATGGTGTATTCTGATGAATCTCGCATTAGGCTTGGTGCAGTATTAATGCAAGATGTCAAAGTGATTGCATATGCGTCGCAACAGTTGAAAGTTCACGAGAAGAATTACCATGTTCATGACTTAGAATTGGAAGCCATTGTTCATGTGTTGAAGATTTGGAGGGATTACCTTTACTGTGTCTCGTGTGAGATATTCACTAATCATCAAAGTGTACAATATCTATTCAAACAAAAAGATCTCAATTTGAGGCAGAGAAGATGGTTGGAGCTGTTGAAAGACTACGATATCACCATTTTGTATCACCCCGGAAAGGCTAATATGGTGGTTGATGCTTTGAGTAGAAAGGTTGTGAGTATAGTCATCCTTGCGTATATTCCGATGGTGAGAGGCCGTTAGCTGCAGATGTTCATAATTTGGCCAATCAGTTCGTGAGGTTAGATGTTTCAGAGTCTAGTCAGATTCTAGCTTGCATAGTCGCTCGATCTTCCTTGTATGAGTGTATCAAAGAGCGACAGTATGATGATTCTCACTTGCTTGTCCTTAAGGACACGGTGCGGCATGGTGGTGCCAAGCAGGTTGTTGTGGGGGATGATGGAGTTCTATGGATGCAGGGTCGTATTTGTGTGCCTAATGTGGATGGGCTTCGTGAATTAATTCTTGAGGAGGCCTACAGTTCCCGGTATTTTATTCATCCGAGTGCCGCCAAAATGTATCAAGATTTGCGACAATATTATTAGTGGAGAAGAATGAAGAAGGATATAGTTGCATATGTAGTTCGGTGTCTAAATTGTCAGCAAGTCAAGTACGAGCATCATAGACCTGGTGGTTTACTTCAGAAGTTAGAAATTCCTGAGTGGAAGCGGGAGCGTATCACTATGGATTTTGTTGTTGGACTCCTGCGTACTCAGAGGAAGTTCGATGCAGTATGGGTCATTGTGGACAGGTTGACTAAGCACATTTCATTTCAGTAGCAGTTACCTATTCTTCAGAGCGGTTAGCGGAGATTTACATCCGCGAGATTGTCCGCCTTGATGGTGTACCCCTGTCTATCATTTCTGATCGAGGTACGCAGTTCACCTCGCACTTATGGAGGGCTGTACAGTGTGAGTTTGGCATGCGGGTTGAGTTGAGTACAACATTCCATCCACAGACAGACGGACAGTCAGAGTGCACTATTCAGATATTGGAAGATATGCTTCGCGCTTGTGTTATAGACTATGGAGGTTCTTGGGATCAGTTCTTGCCACTTGTGAAGTTTGCCTATAATAACAGCTACCAGTCGAGCATTCAGATGGCTCTATATGAAGCATTATACGGGCGGCGATGTCGTTCGCCAGCTGGCTGGTTTGAACCGGGAGAGGCTCAGTTGTTGGGTACTGATTTGGTACATGATGCCTTGGATAAGGTCAAGGTTATTCAGGATCGACTTCGCACAGCTCAGTCTAGGCAAAGAGTTATGCCGACCGTAAAGTTCGTGACGTTTCATTCATGGCAGGAGAAAGAGTATTACTCCGAGTTTCACCTATGAAAGGTGTAATGAGATTCAGAAAGAAGGGCAAGTTGAGCCCTAGGTATATCAGACCCTTTGAAATTCTTGAAAGGGTGGGTGAAGTAGCCTACAGGCTCGCATTACCACCTAGTTTATCAACAGTTCATTAGGTGTTTCATGTATCCATGCTCCGGAAATACCATGGTGATCTGTCCCATGTATTAGATTTCAGCTCAGTCCAATTGGATAAAGATTTGACTTATGAAGAGGAGTCGGTAACTATTCTAGCCCGGCAGGTCCGACAGTTGAGGTTTAAGAGTTATCCTTCAGTTCAGGTGCAATGGAGAGGTCAGTCGATTAAGGTAGCTACCTGGGAGTCCGAGTCAGGCATGCGGAGTAGATATCCACTCCTTTTCACCACCTCAGGTAATTTTCTAATTCCATTCGAGGACGAACGTTTGTTTTAGAGGTGGAGAATGTGATAACCAATATGTCATCTTTAAATTTAATATTCATTTCGGTATTCTGAGACCTCGAATAGCACCTTTCAGCATTCCTCGACTTGCGTACACAATCCGTAAATTCTTTCGGAAAGTTTTTATGTGAAAAATTGATTAAAATATGAAATAGTGCTTTAAAACTTACTTAAGTTGACTTCGGTCAACATTATTAGCAAATAGGCCTGGACTAGTGTTTTGACAGTTCCGGTAGGTCTATATCGTGATTTGGGACTTGGGTGTATGGTCGAAAATTAATTTGGAGGTCCCTAGCTCGAGTTATAGTCAATTATCAAAAATTAGAAGTTTGAAAGCTTAAAGAGCTTCCAAGTTTGACTGATGTTTGACCTTGTTGATACCGAGTCCGTATTTTGGTTCCAGAACTTGGTATAGGTCCATTTCTATATTTATGACTTGTCTGGCAAATTTGGTGCCAAACGGAAGTAATTTGATGTGATTCGGACGTCCGATTGTTAAAAATAGGAATTCTTATGTTTCATTTAAAATTTCATTTGATTTGGTTGTCTGATTCGTAGTTCTAGGTGTTATTTTGGTGTTTTGATCGCACGAGCGAGTTCGTATGAAGTTTTTGAACTTGTGTACATGTACGGTTTGGAGTCCCGAGGGCTCGAGTGAGTTTTGGATAGCCTACGGACCCTTTGAACTTTGGAAAAATCTAGTTTTTGAGCTTCAACTGTTATCTTGTGCATTGTGCTTCGCGATCACGAAGGGATATTTGTGAGCTGTGATTTTTACTCTTCGTGTTCGCGAAGAGAGCACGCAATCGCGTAGAGTTGGCTCATAGTGCACCACGAACGCATAGATAGAACCGCGTCCGCGAAGAGGAAATGAGGCAGGAACTGGGGCACTCAAAATTTGTGCTTCGCGATCGCATGAAGCAGTCCGCGATCGCGAAGTCCTGAAGGGTTAAGGGTTATGCTTCGGGTTCGTGTACGGGACATCGCATTCGTGTAGTGCAAATTGGCAGCCTGTGCAATTTGTGCTTCGCGATCGCGAAGCCAGTCCCGCGATCGAGAAGAGTAAACTGGACCTGGGCAAAAATTGTTATCGCGAAGTGATTTACGTGCTCGCGATGAGTAAATCCCTCGACATCAGAACTTAAGTTCTGGAAATGGGATTTCGTCCCATTATCCGCGATTTAGAGCTCTATTTGGGCGATTTCAGAGAGGTTTTCACAAATTCGAACTGGGTAAGTGTTCCTTATCCTATATTGATTATGTTTCATAAATCCATGTCTATATTCATCGTTTATTTCGGATTTAGATGGAAGAAATTGAAAATTTTGTAAAACTTTTCGAAAACGAAGATTTAGGATTTGAAAGACAATCCAATGTCGAAATTCGATAATTTTAGTATGGTTGAACTCATATCGGAATGGGTATCCGGATTTCGTGATTTTTCGTCGGGTTCTGAAAAGTGGGCCCACGTTAATATTTTCGAAAATGACTGAAATTAAGTCTCTTTTGAATTGTGAATAATTTCTAAAGCTCAAATTGAATTGTTGGTAAATAATTTGCTAGGTTTGATTGGTTTGGAGAATAATTCAAAAGGAAAAGTCGTGGTCGAGTGATCACTTGAAATTGTAAAACGAGGTAAGTATTGTGGTTAACCTTGACTTGGGGGAATAGAACCCTTGAATTATTTGTTAAGTGAATTTCATGTGTAATGACGTATAGGCGATGTGACGAGTGCTTATACGTCGTCAAATTGATTGTTTGCATATTTATCTGAAAATCAAAAATTATTTTAAATCATGAATTAATTATTTATCTCATATTCCTTGTCCGATATTATGTCTTGAATTTATGCTATAATTGCTACGTGCTTATTTGAATTATGTGTCTTAATTGATACCTGACATTTAGCATATTAAATATTAAATTACCTATTTTCTCCCTGATTTCCATAATTAATTGCTACTTGTCATTATTTGTTTCCTAAATAAATCATAGTTATTGTATGCTTTGTTGCCTAATAATTTCTTATTAAATATGGTATTTATTGGAGTATTTTTACATTTAAGAATTGTTTAATTATATTGATGGAGCGGGTTGCACTCCGCAACGGATTTATTTTAAGTTTATATTGTTGGAGCGGGTTGCATGCTGCAATGGATTTATTGAAAGTTTATATTGTTGGAGCGGGTTGCTCGCCACAACAGAATTAAATTGAAAGATTATATTGTTGGAACGGGTTGCACGCCACAACGAAATTATTTTAAGTTTATATTGTTGGAGCGGGTTTCACTCCGCAACGGAAATTAATTGAAGGTTTATGACTGCTAGATTGACTTCAATTATTGATATGGTTTACCGGTCTTACTTCTATTCCCGTTATTATCATTATTATTGCGTACAGGTTAATGTAAGCAACCTGCCTTAGCCTCGTCACTATTTCGTCGAGGTTAGGCTCGGCACTTACAAAGTACATGGGTCGGTTGTACTCATACTACACACTGCACTTCTTGTGCAGATACCGCAGTTGGTCCCAGCGACGTACTGTAGATTTGCTTGGATTCAGCTATCAGAGGAGACTTGAGGTATAGCTGCACAGAGTTCCCAGCTCTAAAGTCCCCTTCTACTTTATCCTAGTTATGTGTTTTCTTTGAGACAACTTTATTTTATTTAGACCCTTGTTTGTATTATTCTAGAAACCCGTGCACTTGTGACTCTAGTTCTGGGATGGTATTAGACATCATATTTATTTTGGTTTGTTCACCTAAATTCAGATATTATTCCAGTTGTTGATTTCATTACTATTTAATTAAGATGAATTGTTAAAAATGGTTAAAATTATTCTAACATTGGCTTGCCTAGCAAATGAAATGTCAGGCGCCATCACAGTCCCGAAAGTAGGAATTTCGGGTCGTGACAAAACCATTTAGTAAACGATATGGGTAATTTAAGCCCTTTTTCTGTTTTTTTTAAGATATTGAATAGGTTACTACGTAGGAGGAAGAAAAGAGAGTACATAAAATGCAATTTTTCTTATGATAAAAGAGAAAAAAGAAGAAGAAAAATATGGGTATATCCCAAAGATATAGGATGTAAATTACTCGGAAGCATAGGCGGAGCCAGAATTTGAAATTTATGGGTTCGAAATTCTAAATTTTTTAAGTTACTGGGTTCTAAATTAATAATTTATATATATTTAATGAATTTTTAAGACAAATACATGATTTGAACGAAAGTTATTGGGTTCGGCCGAACCCATAAGTTATACACTCCCTCCGCCCCTGCTCAAAAGGTATATACTTTCACATGTAAGGAAGTGAAGTGATCCCATTTTCCGTTTTGCTCGACGATCAATCACATAGGTAATAGTTCTCTTTCCCCTTTTTATAACATTTCAGGCGAAATATATCTGTGGCCCTTAAACTTATCAATATATTTCATTTAAACACTCGAATTAATGTATGTCCCATTTGAGCATTTGAACACATGATAAAGTGTTCCTATTAGACACTTCCGGCTCAATTTTGGAAAAGATTCTGCGGGTGTTCTCAAGTGTACATTACAAGGATAAGTTAACCACTCAAAATATTTTATCTCTTTTAATTATACCCATGACACATGCAAAATATGTATAGCCTTTGCTATAACAAATAAAAGTAAGACAAGTAAATAAAAAAGAACCCAATCAATTAAAAATAAACTCTTGTTCCGCTAAATAAAAGATCATTCCATTAAAAAGGAATGCCCAGAGTTATTTTTCCAAAAAGGAACAATTTATTATGCGTTCAGTTGCTCATTTGGAACATGTCTTAATTCAAGTGTTTAAATAAAATATACATGCGAGTTTAAGGAATTGCTGATATACGATAAAATTTTATACTTTTTCACCATAAAGTATTCACTATTTAGGCGCATACAGTTAAAGCTCTCTATAATAACATCCCAATATAACAATCATTCACTATAAATGCCAAGTATTTCTTAGAACCGATTTTTTAAGTTATATTTTATCTCTCTATAACATCATTATACCTATAATAATAACATCCATATTTATAGAAAAACGCTCTTTGTAAAATGAACCCTCTATAACAACCATACCGAATTTCTATGATTACTAACAATAATTCTAAAAATATGCACACAATCTTTTCCATGGAAAGTTTTCATCTTGCATAATACATAAGATTTGAGGATTTGCGCATGATATCCTTTCTATTGGACGTATGCCAAAAGATATTTAGATAGAAGATCCAACTGTTAAGCACTTAGAATGTCTTCAAGGGTAAGCTATCGGATGCCATTTCACCGAAAGTTTGGACATAAATATTTTGCAATTCAAGCATTCTATTGCTTGTAAGAGAATGGAATGTATGAAACAAGCTACAATTACAAAGTTTTTTCATCAACTTGAAAGAATTTATTTTTCTAGTAGCTTTAAAATGTATGCCTTATAGTTAAAGCTTTGTACGTTTAGTTATGGATTTATTAATAATATATTAGCTTTCTCTGGAATTTAATTAGTGAAGCATGCATATTTTTTAAGATTTTAAATTTGAATAAGTTTTAAGTAACATTATAAAAAAGGAAAAAAATGAATATTCGGATAATTTTTATTATAACAACCAAAAAATATTTAAACGTCAAATGTTGTTATAGGTATATAGCATCATCCATTCATTATAAAAGCCAAAAAATATCATAACAAACTAGAGGCGGATGTAGTGTTGTACCGACGAGGTCAACCGAACTCATAACTTTCGACGCGGAGTAAAAATTTATATGTAAAAATTCATTAAGATTGCAAAAATAGTAGATATGAACCCATAACTTTAAAAATATAGTAATAGATTCAATGCTAAAAACCTTAAAAAGTTGAACCCATAGGATTTGAATCCTGGATTCGCCTCTGTAACAAACGATGTTGTTATAGAGAACTTTGATTGTATATCGAAGTTAGACTTTGGCAGTCAAATTTCGGACAAAATTGGTAACTTCAAGCGCGAAATTTGCAATTCCAGTCATGTATGTCAAAAGCTATTTTTAAAGTAAGTTAAACTTACAAATAGTGGCGTATGCAAAAAATTTCGTAAGCGGTGTCACTATTAAAAAGCTAAATAGATGAAGTGACATCACATTAAAAGGTCTTTTCATAAAATTATAGAATTCAACTAATAAAGAAAACAACGAATATATTAAAAAATAATAAAAAATATAAACGAAAAAATAACAAAACAACTTATAACGGTCGATGACCCATAAAAGTTGGCGTAGATGATAAGAGAGATGACCAACTGATTTTCAATAATGTAATTTTACCTTCATTTATATACTCAATAAGATTGGAAGCGTCAAAATGTTTAGTACCAATTGATTTCTTGAGAGTATTAAAAAGTAAGGTTTTATTTAGAAGCTTATACATAAATATATACATGTCTAGGTTCGATCCCTTGACATTTACAACAAAAATGTTGTGCTTGACCGGTAAGTCACTAAGTACTTAACGTTATGTGGTGTCATTTTGAAAAAAATTTAGGTGAAATTATTGTTTTTTTCATATTGCTCCTACGTATATTCTGTAAAACTATTTCGGCGAAGCGGTGTCACATGAGACCGCTTCGCATAACCTAAATCCGCCCCTACTTACAAACATTTATAAACCTCGACTATGACTTATTAAATTGGGTCTAAGATCAGCTTTCTCGGCACTTTCCCCCGACTTGGCCTTTGAACTGACCAGCTAGTTGCTGATATAGTAGCTCATTCAATTACGTAAATTAAAAATAATCGATTAATATATATATATATATATATATTTATATAATTATTGTATACCGATTAAAAAAAATAACGGTTAATTAGACGGTTATCCCTTATCTTTATGTACTGCACTGCATGTATTCATGCATGGTGCACGTTCAAAACAAATCCTCACATAGACAAACCCTCACGTGGACAGAGAAGGGAAAGGCTAATTAAATTCTTCATTTATTGAAATAGTGAAAATCCAAATTTAGGCGAGTAATTTTAGGTGGAAATGGGTTTTTATATAATTACAAAAACTAATAGTTGTTATAAAATAAAGACAGTAAAGTAAAGACAAGTATAGAGAGAAACTGATATATT
>AWOL01S0110466.1:20564-81148 GCA_000715115.1 Nicotiana otophora
CACCTGATCAGCCGGTATACGTTGATTATTTCTCTCACTGAGGCCGATATGATATGATGGGATGCCCTCAGAGGCTTGAGGATGTTATGTACGCATATACCTATGCATGATATGAAATTTATATGCATATGCATGACACTGTAAAGGTTTTATGATTCACTCAGCTATTCAGACTTACAGGTTGAGTCATTTACTCCATGTTTCTTTCATGTCTTTTATATACTGCTTTTCATGCCTTACATACTCGGTTCTTTATTCAAACTGACATCCTTTTTACCTGGGGACGTTGCATTTTATGCCTGCAGGTCTCGATAGACAGGTTGACAGACCTCCTAGTAGGCTATCAGCTCAGCGGAAGGTGTTGGTGCACTCCATTCGCTTCATAGTTGCCTATATGGTCAGTATGCTTTGGACATATATTGATTAGTATGGTGGGGTCCTGTCCCAACTTTTATGATATTTATATACTCTTAGAGGCTTGTAGACAGATGTCATGTATATGAATTCTTGTATGGCCTTGTCAGCCTATATTTTGTGAGTACAAATGATCATGTCGGCCTTATAGGCCCGTATGTCATAAGTATAAGTTTGTATATCATATTAAATCGTCCTATGTCAAGTATTCCCTCATATTTTATTCTGGTTATCTCATGACGGCCTTTTCGTCTCATTTATCAATGATGGTAAGAAAGATACATTACGTTGGTACTCGGTTGAGTAAGGCACCGGTTGAGCATCGCGACTCTTCAGTTTGGGTCATGACAGAACAAGCCAGGGAGCACAACATTAGAGTTTAGAAATAGCAGGGAAACATGTTTGGCTAAATATTGAGACAGTATTGTCATATGGGATTCACATAATCATGGATTAATTTCCAGGAAAACAAAAGATTATACATGAAGGATTCAGCAGAAAGAAATGCATTCAAACAAATTCTGGGAAAGAATTAGTTCCCTAGGAGTTTCGGTACAAGAATCCAAAGTAAAGCATGAGAAATGACTCATAACAAGCATCCAATATAGGAATTCGAGCATACATAAACATGATAGTCTAAACGAGCTTAAAAGTTAGAAGGTTTCCAAGTTGAATACACATGATGAGCATATATAAAATTAGATAGATTCTGGTACTAAAAATGCAGGGTTACAGAATAACTTCAAGGCAAGGACGACACAGTGTAATATTGGTTCACAAAAGTTCAAGTAACACGGATGTACAGAAGCATGAACACAAGCAGGAAAAGAATAGAATTGCAAGAGTCTAAGTACTTACCTGTTTGCACAATTAACGAGCAAATAAAGGAGAAAACTAAATACGAGGAGCAGCTCGATTATCAGTAGCAAGGAGATAACAACAGAACCCCAAAACCCAGTACGTTAGAGTTCACAAGAGCTTCAAGTGAGCTCTGAGGAGTGCTCGCATTGAGGAGGTTGATAGATCAAATTCTGGTGGCCTTGGCTTTTAGCCATCCAAGAACCAGTAGTTTCAGAATAGAAGAGTGAGTAATTGAGGGAGTAGGAGTGATTCCAGGTCCGTCTAAAGGGAAAATCGGGGTGGGGGTTATATAGTGTTCGATTGAACAAACTAATCATGGAAAACAATCAATTAAACACAAATAAGGAAAAAAAAGATCTCATACAATTAGAACTGGTAAAGGAGATGGAAAATCTCAAACCCTAATTGTGTCCTATCGGTTGTAAATCGAACCAGAGGTGCAAAATTATTCCTCGTTGAGCGTATATGGATGACATATTGTCCAAATCCCACAGTTTCAAGTCAGCATAGTCCGATCTTGGAGATGGTACTTGCCAAAATCAGGCAAGTACCTAAGCAATACCATAAATGAGTGACCAATAAGCTAATCATGGGCGAATCCCATTGTTAACGGGATTCAAAGAGGGGTGAGGCGGCTAGGATTTTTTTTTCAGAGAAAGGGGGAAGGTTTGAGAGGATTTGGGGGTGGTGAACGGGTAAAAATGGGGTTAGGGTTTGGGTGAGGGGATATAAAGAAATGAAGGTATTTGTCGTGGGCAGTTGATTATTTGAAATCAACGGCCGATATTAAACGGGAGGCAGGGTGATTTAAAATTGGGTCCCAACCGGGTCGGAGAGAAAGAGTCGATTGGCTTGGGCTCAGGGTTGTCGGGCCAGTGATTTGGGCCTGTTTTGTTCCAAAAATTGGCTTGCCAGATTTTAAAATACACAAAATTAACTAAAATAAATTATTAAAACGGCAAATAAATATTAAAAAAATTATTTATGAAATTAAAAACTTAAATAATAAATCAGAATTATAAAAATATAGAATGCTATTTAGACATAAATAATATAGTAAACGCAATTAGTTCTAGAATATATGCTATTATTACAAATAATGTAATAATAAGTAAAATACAAATATAATTATATACAATGAAGTAAAATATTATAGAGTATGCATATGGGTATAAATAGTTAATTTTAATGATTAAAGCACTCAAAATAATTTGAATGAGTAATTAGTAATTAGTAAGTATTTGACAATTTAGAAAAATGCAAGAAATCAAATTTAAAAACTTTAGAAATTATAGAAATCATCTGTATGACCTCTATAAATTGGGTAATAATACAAAATATTATTTTGAAAGTATATGAAATACTTTATAAAATATGAGGGTAAAATTAAGTATCAACATGCTTCACGATCGTGAAGCTTCTCTCGCGATCGTGAAGCTTCTCTCGCGATCGCGAAGGAGAAACTTGGGCTTCGGGTTGTTTACTCTTCGCTAACGCGAGAGGTAGGTCGTGAACGCAAAGCATTGGGGGGCTTACCCTTCGCGAAAGTGACTCACTCCTTGCGAACGTGAAGCTTTGGGGATGACCTGTAGGGAAGGTTGTGGTCTTCATCACGAACGCGGACTTGGGGACGCGAACGCGAAGGCAGGCTGGGGAATCAGCCTTCGCGAACTCCTGCCTTAGCGAACGTAATGCAGACCTCACGAACGTGAAGGTCAATTAGCCAGTGCTCATCGCGAATGCATCAGGTGCTTCCCGAACGCGAAGAACACCTAACGCTCAGATATTTAAAGTGTTAGGATTTGGTCATTTTTCACTATTTCTTAAAGGTAGAGCTCGGCCTAGAGGAGATTTTGAAGATATTTTCATCCCCACTTCATTGGTTAGTGATTTTTAACTAGTTTTGATGTATTTTCATAATCACCCATTTATTTTGACTTTTAATCTATGAGTTTCATGGTAGAAATTGGGGGTTTTGGGTAGAAATTAGGAATTTTGTAAAATTGAGATTTAGACCTCAAATTGAGGTTGGGTTTTGAAATAAATCACATAACCGAGTTCGGAGGTGAATGGATAATCGGATTTTGGTCCGAAACTCGGGTTTTGACCCAGCGAGCTCGGGGTTGACTTTTTTCAAATTCATTAAAGATTGAATCTTTTTCACTCGTGGGTAGTTTTTAAAGCTTATTTTGAATTATTTGAACTATAGTTGGCTAGATTTGACTAGTGTATAGGCTAATTCTAAAGGAAAGGTTGTGGTTGAGTGTCTAAACTTGACTTGAGAAAATTAGGACTTGTTGGTCTATTTGTTATGTGAAATATGTGCGAAAATAATGTATATGCGAGGTGGCGAGTGTATATGCGCCGTCATGAGATTAAAGCATGCAAAATTGGGCTATTTACTTCCATGTCTTCATTTATATTCTTCAATTGCTACATATTCTTACTTGATATCTATGATTTACTTGTTAATTGTTATTTAATTGTTACCTATTTTGATTTGTTCATCCTCACTCAATATCTGCTTACCTGCTACATGTTCCTACTTGCCTTAATTGTATATTCTTATTGCCATATGTTTTTACATGCTTTTATTGTCCTTATATTACTTGATGCACTGTATTATGTTATTTCGATTACGTGAGCCATTCAACAATTCTTGTATTGATGAATCGTCAAGGTTTGGGATTACAAGGTGTTGGATATTCTCCGGTTGTATTGGTAGTTCTTTAATGTTATGCACGTTTCATTTTCTTTTGTGTTGATATTTCATAAATAGTGGTATTGAGTTGTTTATGTTAATAAATAGATATTGGGGGATCGGGTTGCGCTGCTATAACGGTACTGAAATGAATTGATATTAGGGGATCGGGATGCACGCCGCAATGGAATAGTAAATGATATGATATGATATTGGAAATGCGTTTTGCGCTGAAAAAGAAATTGCGTTGAAACTTGGGATCAGGTTGCACGCCGCAACGGATTTGATGTGTTGTAGTTATTTGTGGATGTAGAGTTTATTCTCAGTATTGTGATATGAGATTTTGAGATTATGTTATTCTGGGGGCCTCTGGTAGATGACCTTCTGGTCCGTTTATATGAGTTTACTGCTTTATTTCTATTCCAGTTTTCTGTTATTATTATTTTATACATGTTTATTGTGAGTGACTTGTCATAGCCTTGTCACTACTTCGTCGAGGTTAGGATCGGCACTTACAGAGTACATGGGGTCGGTTGTACTCATGCTACACTTTTGCACTTCTTGTGAAGATCCTGGTGTTGGTCCCAGCGGTGCGTAGAGAAGACTGCTCGGATTCAACTGCTTTCGGAGACTTGAGGTAGAGCTAGCTACTAGCGTTCACAGTCCCTGAAGTCCCCTTCTATCATATTTTACTGTTTATCTAGTTTCAAACAACCGTATTTTATTTCATACTATATTTGTAATATTTTAGTTGCTCATGTACTTGTGACTTCAGATTTCTGGAAATAGATTTAGTATCGTGTTTTTTATATAGACACTTTGGTTCATTTCCGAGTTTATTAATTGCTAATCATCGTTACTCTGTTATAATTTGTTAAAACTGGTTGAATAGTTATCTAATGTTGGCTTATCTAGTAAGTAGATGTTAGGCGCCATCACGGCCCCGACATTGGGGTTCTGGGTTATGACATATTAATGCCCCCAAACTAACGGACTTTTAAGTGTAATTTGAGAAGAAGACTCGCTGAGTAATTCCACCTTTAGTGTAAATTTTAAAATCAACCGAAGGTATTATTAACTGACGTGCCTTCCTTATATTTTTTATTTACACAGAAGGCTCAATAGAGTGATGCCTTCAGTAGAATTAAAAATCTTGACGCCGATTTGACTGGTCTGACAATTCGGCTTTACTAAAAGCGCGTTCGTTGACTGCTCCTTCAGTGTTTATACTGAAGGTGTGCTTGATGACCGCGCCTTCAGCATACATATTGAAATTGTGCGCTTTAAATGCTCTTTCATGATAGGTGTTAAACTCAGACCTTTCTTCTCCATTTCAGTCGAAATCCTCCACTGTCAACCGAAAATTCCTTCAAGTTTCACAGAAAAATTGCCCTATTTCGGTCCCAAAAAAGAGTCACACTATTTTCGGAACAACTTGTAGCAGAGCTGTTCAAGTAAGTTTTATTGCTCCCAATTTTTTTTGCCCTAAATTTTAAATAGATTCTTGTTATATTTTGATTAGTTATGATTTTATTTATTTTCTTTTTTGAATTCATGTCTAATTGTTGCATTTTGATTATGTCCAAGTTTGAATATTAGAACAAGTTTAATTGTTATATGAGCAAAAATATTAATTTAAATTCCTTTTATTTGTAGGGAAAAAACTTTGACCATTATTAGTTTTTTTTATATTTTGATTGGTTGTATATTATATTTTGGTTATTAAAAATATATATCTTGTTATTATCACGTAGGTCTTGACCCCAAGTATCCTCGGCTTCATCCTCCACTTCTTCCTCGGATTCAAGACCCCAATTATCACGTAGGTCTTGAACTTCTTGGGTAAAGCTAAAATCACCAAAGACATGATTTCGGAAACAATATCGCACTCCATAATACAATGTTTATGGTAAATATTTTGGAAGTCCTATCCATTCTTCAATTATTGGGTATATTGGATATGTTTGATCGCGATGAAATTTTGTGTTTTTCAATACCGCCCAATGATCTTCTTCACTCTCTTCTACCATGTTTAGTTCATTCAAAGCATGAAAGGTGTCTAATGCTTTTTTCATCTCTAAGATTTCTTTCATCAAGTGCCGGATAACTAGTGCTTCATCTCTGAACTTGCATTCTTGGAAAGTTTTCGAAACTGCTTGTGGTATAATGAGGTTGTGCCAACGACATAATACCTCTTCGAATATAACTCAATCCACTGAAGTTTTTCACCCCAAACTCGAACTCCGTCAGGCTTTGTTGAGTGTGTGGTACCTTCAATAATGTGTCTTGCTACTCCAAGATCTATATAGATAGAAATAGGTTGATTTTGTAAGGGGCGAAGAATACCATACCACTTCTTACTCGAAATATCGGTATAACAACCTAGTATATTTTTTTAAAAATATGGTTCAATTCTATTTAATATTTTGCTCTTACCATGGGGGTTTAGTGAACTACCTTCTCCTTTTTGCCTTTTCCGGAACAAACCATTGAAAGTTAGATTCTTAGGCATTATTCTAAATGTAAACTAAAGAAAATCATATAGATATGTGCGAACGACTTGAATGATATAGTTCTCGTTGTATTTATAGTGTCATACTATGTCCCATTATGTGAAAAGAAACTCAATGTATGCGTCATGAGAAAGTGACATATTAGATAGTCGAATAACTTTTTGAAAAGCGATCAAGATTTGTGTGAATATGCAGGGTAGGGTAGGTGAATTTATTATGCTTTTGATAGGTAGTTTATTCAATGTTATAAATTATATGACATATATGCATTTTTACTGATATTTATTACCATATGTTGCCTTGTGTTTTCAGGCTATATGGAAGTCCCTACTTTGCACCCGGGCCCTTTCGATTCCGTATCCTTGTGGGGCAAGCTGACCACCGTATTCAGAAGATATGGGATAGTGCCACGTGTGAGGCATTGATGTGCCGATGGTACGATGGTGAGTTTTGGAAACACATAGAGAGACAGTCGTTACATGCACGGCCCGCAGCACGGGTATGTCGGTACTAGCTGCAGGCAGGATTTTATGGTGTTGTGGCTGCTAGATACACAACACTTGATCATGATATGATAACATCGTTGATGGAGAGATGGCGTCCAGAGACACATACTTTTCGTCTTAGGACTGGTGAGGCTACGATCGCGCTGCAGGATATTGTTGTATTATACGGGTTACCTATTGACGGAGATCATGTGACGGGGTTGGATGATACTAGGGGCGCTGAAGAATGGTGTTCCTCGATGATGACATTTCTCGGTTGAGCACCGATGATACTGAATTTCCGGGGGGGCAGGCTTAGAATGTCATCATTGATTGGCCATATAAAGTTACTTAATCTGATTACTGATGATACCCCTGAGTATGAAGTCCAGCATAGGGTTCGTTTTTACATGATGTGGATCATTGGAGGTATGCTTGCGGTTGATACATCAGGTTGCAAGGTTAAGTTGATGTATCTACCGTTTCTTCATGACCTAGACAATGTTGGGCGATATGCTTGGGGAGCAGCCACACTAGTTATACTGTATAGATTTCTTTATCGTGCTTCATAGTGTAGGACTAGCACCATCGGCGAATTTCTGCCTTTGCTTCAGGTAGTGAAATTAAATTATTCATTAATAGGTCATAGTTTAAAATATATGTTTATTTTTAATTATGGCATGAAGGCATGGATATACGAGAGAATTTTGCCCTTCATACTGCAGTTAAGTGAGCCAACTGTCCACATTCAACCGCCCCGGCCACGAGCTTGTAGATGGAAAACTCCATTGTGCCGTGATACAATAGTAGCACATCTGCTATAATTATTTCGTGATCATTTAGATGCACTAGTGGAGCAACGGGTAAAAAAGACGTTTGGTTTATTTTATTTTTATTTACTCTGTGGATTAATTATGTATTGTTTGTTATTTACTATTACTTTTTGATAAAGTTCTCATGGATGCCATATACCACTGAGATTATGGCTAGCTTACTAGAGTATTACCTGATTGATGAAGATTTGTGGTGTGTTGTTGTACCCTTTTATTTGCTGGGATGCGGTTGAATGGCAACATCCGAACAGGGTGATGCGTCAGTTTGGTTTAGTCCAGTTCATCCCTAGGCCTATACAATGGGATCATATACACTTTCAGATGGACCGCAAGGACCGACCTAACTTTGACTGGCAACAATTCTACTCCATTGAGGTACTACTATGGCATAGCCGAAGAAGATACATTGCGACATCAGAGGTCCGAAGAGGGAATGAGGATGACACAGCATATACACAGTGGTATAAAGTTATTAACCTTGTCGGGCATCCTAATCACCAATTCACACAGAGATACCAGACCTTTGCCGGAAAGAGTAAAGTTCTGGTATGTTTTATTATATTTTATCTAAATTCACACGTTAAGTTTTTATGTTTAATTTAGTATTGTTATGTAGGCTCGTGCTCTACACCGCATACATAGGAGAACGTCGAGTGTCCAGGATAGCGACATTCCATAGGTTTGTGAGCTTGCACTTGAGTTGTCTCAGTTGTCTTTGGATTCATCTAAGGCTGCAGGTGAACAGAGTAGGGGTGACATTGAGATAGAGTATCCATGTTGTGATACATATGTAGAGTCGCATAATGTACCGAGGCGTAGAGGTGGCAGAGCAGGTGGACACGGTGGGCAGGAGACGCCCACGTAGATAGGGGTTTGCTAGTGACGCTCCTGGTTCACATGGCGCTCTTTCAGATGTCCCTTCATATGACCAGTCATGGAACGAGCATGCACAGTCGGATGCTATAGGTCATCTTCTACATGACATGCCAGCTAACATGCCGAGGCGGATCCAGTATTTAAATTTTATGGGTTCAACGTTTAAGATTCTTAGCATTGAACCTATTATATTTTTGAAACTATGAGTTCAATCTACTATTTATTATAATTTTAATGAATTTTTACACATTAATTTTAACTACGCGTCAAAAATTATGGGTTCAATTGAACTATCACCGGAGTGCTGCATCCGCCCCTGCTAACATGTTTGGTGGTACACCTCCATGACAGGGTGAGACGAGCGCTAGCGTCCCAACCAGCCAGTACGCTATCCAAGTAGTTGTGTATCGACCCTTGGGTCCAGAGTATTCATTTCAGACTCCGTGCCGATGCCACAGATGGTGGGTTCTGAGTTTAATCATTATTCACTTGTAGCATACCCACATCTACGAGAGCATGTTCATATTGATCCGGTTCCCTTTTCATTTGGCACGGAGTCGCAGGTAGTAGATATTTCTGAAGACACAACTGCATTGGAGATGTCCAGAGGAAGGGGACAGCTTAGGCCATATGGTAGGCCACCAGAACGAGTTAGATGTCATGGCGTTGATGCACCTGTAGTGAGGCGGACTAGGCCTGACGATACAGATGGGCATGAGCAGGCACATCATCATAGGCTTAGACGTCATGCTGATATTCATGCTAGGCCTTGTGACACATGAATGTATTTTCATGTTTATTGTTACTTTAATTTGCTAACTTGATATCGTTTCACGTGAATGTATTGTCTTGTTTATCGTAACTTTTGAATTGTTCGCGAAATTCAGTTGTTAGAATTTACTTTCCGTATAATTTATTTTTTTAGAATGTGCACGTGAATCACTTGTCATGTCAAATAATATGCCATTATTTTGCTATAAAAACTACACCTTTTATCTACGAGATTCTAACATAATATTTGTGTTATACTACAAAATTAAGTAATGTCTTCGCGGAATCCATTCCAGTGGAATGTTAGTCGCACAACCTACTATCTAGGCAAAATATTTAACGCAATAGGTCGACATTGGACACTAGAGGAGCAAGAATTTTCTTATTCGCTAGACCCTAATAATCGTTATAATCGAGACTACAACAATGAAATGAGACGTGAATGGGACTACCGTTTGACGCAAACAAGAAATTTGGAGTAGGAACTACAAGAATATGGCCTCAACCGCCCAAGACGCCGAGCTCTCCAGATGCCGCACGGTATAGCAGAAGAACTCATGCCGCTCTCAATCACATTCGTGAAGAGAATAACAGGATGCGCATGCATTGCATTAGAGTAACTTTGAGTCGTGAAGGCTATATGGTAACACCCGTTTAGAACTCGAATTGTGAGATGTTGGATGAAGATAATATTCTATAAAATAATAATATCACTCTATAATGTAATAACTTTAGGCGTGCTTCATTGTTGATTTGACAAGGTATCATCATAACACGCACGTTTATGTATGTTGGCTTTAGCTTTTCGTAATGTATTGTGACAAGTGCATGTTTGGTTATTATGACAGGAATCTATTCAAATTTATTTTCTTATAGCTCACCTTTTATACTGATTTGACAAGGTAATAACACTATTAAATATAGGTTCGTCAATCTATGTCTCTACCCTTTCGCATTTACTAAAAGTAAAAGGGTTACGTCGCATATTTTTTCCAGTAGAACAATATACACTAGTATATCACAATTGAAAAATGTCATCTGAGAATTCAAACAACAACCAAAATAGTTCTTCTCCATATGAAATTGTTTTCCCAAATAACACTAATAATGATTCAAATTCAAACTTGGATCCATCTGATTATAGCTGAGATGGATCTTCTTATCCAGATTTTGATATAGACGAATACAAACCACATTTGCTTGTGGAACGGATAATGATTTTCGATTGGTGAAACGCACTGATCCTTGTGAGTATTACTGCGGACTTCGTCGTGAAAGGGATCATAGATATGCGAGTCACATCGACTATTAGAATGAGGTAGCTATTAGGCAAATACGGAAAGAAAATAATAGGATGTTGGTAAGGCGATGCAGATTCTACATTCTCAAACTTGCTAGGGAACAAGCCAAAGCAACTAATCGATCTTTAACAGAAGATGAGAAACGAAATGTGTTAGTCAATGAGAACTACCTTTCCGAGGATGACATGCCCAACAAAAACTCTTAAGCCCTTAAGAATGTGTTGTAGTCAAATATTATGTAGTCCTATTAAGTTTTATAATTAAAAAAAATCCATACATTATAGCACCAACTAGAAATGAATACATTACACTAAATACATGTAATACAAAACACACATAGAAAATAAAACATTCCACAAATACATAGCAACAACTATTATCTCTAATTCTGCTGCGCGCGCTCTTGGTTGGGGCAACCACGTTGTAATGACCCGATCGGTCGTTTTGAGCTCTAGCATGTCATTCACAGTTTGAGGCCTTGAGTAGTTTCACTTCATGTTTTATGACTTGTACGCGTAGTCGGAATTGAATTTCGGGAAGTTCAGAGTTGATTCGGATGAAAAATTCTCAATTCGGAAGCTTTAAGTTGAAAGAGTTGACCAAGGTTTGCCTTTTGAGTAAACGGCCTCTGAATTAGGATTTGAAGGTTCCAATAGGTTCGTATGATAATTTCGGACTTGGGCATATGTTTAGGTTGAGTATCGGGTGGTCCGGGAGCATTTCGGCGCTTATTGTGGAAAGCTGGCATTTTGAAGGTTTAGAATTTTTTAGGTTTGGTTTAAAGTGGACTTTGGTATAATCGATGTCTGTTTGGGGTTCCGAGCCTTGTAATAGGTTCGTACCGTGATATATGATTTGTGCGTAAAGTTTGGCGTCATTCCGGAATGTTTAGGTATGAATCGGACGCGTTCGTCGAAGTTGTAATGTTTGAAAGTTAAAAGAAGGATTTTGGTCGTCGATTCGTAGTTTGGATGTCGTTTGATGTGACTCGAGGCCTCGAGCAGGTTCGTGTCATGTTTTGAAACTTGTTGGTGTGATTGGATGGGGTCCCGGAGGCCTCGGGATGGTTTCAGACCATTTTCTTTTGTTTTGTGATTGCTGGTTTCTAGTGTTTCTGGTAAGCATCGTGATCGCGGTTAAAGGGACGCGATCGCGAAGAGAAGCTGAAGCTGGGGAGGAATTTGTGTATCGCGAACGCGACAAAGGGGTCGCGAATGCATAGGTGAGGCTAAGGTGCTCTACGCGAATGCGGTTGGGCGTCGCGAACGCGATGAAGGAGGGGGAGTTAGGTCCTGGAGGCACTAAGCCATCGCGAACGCGGTTCGAGGACCGCGAACGCGAAGCAGTGAGACGTGGAGGCATTGCGAATGCGGGAAGGCGGCTGCGAATGCGAAGTAGGACTTTTGGACAGTTGGGCTTTTGGCATTCGTGATCGCGAGGGTGTTTACGCGATCGCGAAGAAGGGAATTCTAGGCAGACTTGTTTTAAATCGAGGGTTTGGCTCATTTTCAACTAATTTCTTCCATGGGAGCCGACTCTGGGGCGATTTTGGAGCGTCATTTTCATCATCAAACTTGAGGTAAGTGATTTCTATACCTTGTGAGTTAAATACATGATTTATATGTGGATTAAAACATGAATATGCATCTTTTATACATTTCATAGCATTTTTTAATTTGCGTTCTTGGTGTTGGATAGTTGCATGCCACATCATTCACTCTAACTCCTTGTTCGAAAACTTTGAGTTGAAATTGCTCTTCAAATTCCTAAGACATAACCGATAATATGCATTATACTCATGCAGTTGGACGAGCTCCTCAAAACTTCGAATAATTCCAGGAGCCCGATCTGATATGTATGCAACTCCCCGGCGACCTTTTACAACATGCACTCCAAGACATGACAAGAACCACGACCAAGCATCTTTTGACTCCTTATCGACAATTGCAAATGCTAATGGGAATATCTGCTCATTTACATCTGCAGTCATAGCAATAAATATCTTTAAGTCGTGCTTTCCATAAATGTGAGTGCCATCAATGGATATAACAAGTCTGCAACTCTTAAATCCTTTAATACAAGGTTTAAATGCCCCAAAACATACTTAAAGATATTTATCTCCTTCGTTGACTGATCTGCATGCACCGATTCCACCACAGTTCCTGGATTAAAATGCTTGAGTGCATTCATATGCATAGGAAGTTGTGCAAATGACTCATCAAAGTCACCATATATTATCTTTAATGCACGCCTACGACCGAGCCAAGCTTTTTTGTATGACGGAGTGTGTGAAACTGCAACCTTGACTGTCGTCTGCACCTCTTTAAGCTTGAACTGAGGATTGTTCCTAACATAAGGTAACAACAAAGAAGAAATAAGATAAGTATCCAAGTTATAATGATCCTCTGGGATTACACCCATCAGACAGTTGTGCTTGCCATAATATTTTCCAATTGTCCATAAATCGGTTTGAGTTTTCCTGCTTCTGAGCATCCACTTGCATCCGGATTCCCACCTCCTGCAATGAACGGTCCAATAATTCTTTTTTGCTTCCCATACCCTAAACTCCCTATTTGCCCGCAAACTCCATAATGTCACAGCAGTTTTCAGTCTCTCCTCGGTGGGGAACAACATTCCAGACTCAACAGCAATTGCATTATCTCCATCCAAATTTTACTACGAACACCCTCTGACTCACGGGTAGATGCAAACACCTATGGATGCCCCTGAGCATCATATAAAAATGGCATGTTCTCCCTATGAAATGGTTGTGTCTGTTGTACATCATCGACTTCCGGTTGGCTATCATCGTCAACATCTTGATCAGAACCATAGTCATCAACCATATTGACTCATATGCGTCGTTCGAGGCATCACCATTAGAATCATCACCCTCTTAGTCAACATAAGCATCAGCTTCAACTTGAGATTGGTTGCACTACTGGTTCCTACACCATCTCCAAAACTATGATCATGATAATTTTTAGTGGAAAACGATGTGCCAAAACTAGTACAACCATGGCCATAGCCACTAGGTGTTGGTTCAATGTCTGGTATTGCACTTTGTGATAACAACCTTGTATAACTAGAAATTTTGAATAACTACCCAGTGGATCAGTACATGGCACATAAGCTGGTTGGAGGCTCATTAAGATTAAAAATGGCACATTAGAAAGCAGAGATGACTCGTGAAAAATATTTGTGGGCTCAACAACCTCCAATAATTTTGTTTTAATAAATATCTCAAGCACATCAAAATTCACCATATACCTTAATCTATCAGGTGCACTCAAAAAATCTTGCAATGACTCACCATCAACAATAAGAATTTCTATATATCGAGCATTACCCTGTGTGGTCTGATATGGCCACCTACCGTAGATAACAAGCGTTACCTCGTTAGGGTTGGCTTTCATCCTAATATGCAAGTTCCTAACAAGCCACTCATACTCAACATTAGCGAAACTTTCACAATGGCACGAGCACCACAATTATATCTAACTGTGACAGTTTCATAAATTATCTCACCACCCTAGTACATCGCAACCCTTACACGCTGATCAGTTGAAATTTTAAGACTTACAGAAAGTAGCAATTATAATCAATAAATAATACTAATATTTGGCAATTAGATTACAAACTATAAAAATAATACTAACCTTTTAACAAACTTTGGTATATTCAAACACACCATACACATCATGAAATAACATCAATTATAAATAGAATCCAAATGCATGTATTTCTAGCATTTGTTTTTCCAACAAAAGGCGCATTCAATACGCAAACCTTCCATTTTTCACAGAAGGCCCAATCAGACAATGAGTCTTCCGTAAAGCTGTAGCGTCAGAAATTTGTCAAAATCAATGTCAGTCGGTTGAATATAATTACAACTGAAGGCGCGTCACCCCATTGATCCTTCTGTGTAAATAAAAAATATAAGGAAGGCTAGCTAGGTGCAATTACTCATCGCGCCTTCTTCTCAAATTACACTTAACGGTCCGTCAGTTTGAGGGCATTAATATTACAAGAAGAAGGCTCGCTAGTGTGGCACGCCTTCACCATTAATGGAAAAAAAATCTGGCAAACCCATTTATTTTGTTGTATCACACTCAGAATACGCTTCTTAGATGCGCATGTATTTGTGCATGAGATCCCAAATCGAGTGACCTAGTTAGGAATTGGTTCCTAATTAGAGTCACCATTTGTTGTGAATTTTCCTGTTCGATGGTTTTTGCAATAACGCGTGCACTGACGAAGCTTCTTACAATTCTGAGCGGCTATTTTTTAGTTGTTCTTCTCTTTATTATACATGATTATTTTTTTAATCTATGTCAAAAGGAATAATATATAGAAATAATATAAACTTAATTTTTTTTTATTTTCATTAATAACCTGATTTTTAGAAACAAAAATATTTTATATACAATTTAGATAGTATTACATTTTAACTAATTTATTTATTTATTAAAATCCGTAAATAATTAAATCACATCACAATAAATAGACATGGAGTTTGAGCAGAGCGGCTCACCGAATAGGCTTAAAGCCAAGTAAGGTTGTGTTATAAAATACTCCTCTCGTTTCAAAAGAATTATCCTAATTTAACTTGGCACAAATTTTAAGAAAGAAGGGATAACTTTTGAGATATATGGTCTTAAATTGTCACGACTCCAATTTTTCTTAGTACGATGTCGTGATGTTAAGCCTAACAGTTAATAATAACTTGACAGAAATAATTGACAAAGTACTAAAACAAGGCTGAATAACTGATATAAACTCCTGAAATAGAATCTCAACAAATACTCTCCTAAAACATGTGGAACTGAGTCATAAGCTCTACAGAGTAAGCTAGAGTATCTACTACATCACTGTCTGAATGAAAAATACAACAGTAGTAAAAGTAAAGGAAGGTGACTCCGAGGCCTGCGGACGTGGAGCGGGTATACCTTGAAGTCTCCAAAATCTAGCAACTCAATCAACTCTAGCGTCCGGCACGGGCAGACGTACCTAGATCTGCCCAAAAATATATACAGAAGCGTAGTATGAGTATACCACGACAATACCCAGTAAGTATCAAGCCTAACCTTAGTAGAGTAGTGACGAGACCAGGTCAAGACATCTACAGGGATATGAATAAACAGTATGAAAACATGATAAGGGTAAATAATGGAAAGTGGAGAAATAACGGATACGAAACAAGTTAATTGTCACAACCCAAAATTCATTAAAGGTCGTGATGGTGCCGGACACCGCTGTCAGGCAAGCCAAAAATAAATACTTAATTTGGTTCTCATTTTTATATTTTTGAAATCATATTTCCTTCAATTAAATAGTAAAAGATGGAATTTACAAAATAAATAATAATATTTTTAATAATTTTAATATAGTGCAACCCATAATCGCCCCAAAACCCGGTGTCACAAGTGCATGAGCATCAACTAAGAATATAAAATAAAATACAGCATTCGTCCAGAATACAAATTGGACAGGAAAAATATAAATACTCTGAGGGAGACTCTGTTGGTTGCGAGTCGTACTGTGGAATGCAACTCACCTAAGTCTCTGCATGCCTACACGCCTCTGCTCTCACAAGGCCGCTAAACATAAATGCACATGCACAAAACAATGTACAGCAAGTGAAGTATGAGTACGTAAATCAACACGTACCCAGTAAGTATCTCACCTAACCTCGAAGAAGTAGTGACGAGGGGTCGACTTCGACACTTACTATGGGCTATAAATAGAATGTCAATGATATAATTAAGCATGGATTATATGGAACAGCTGTAACCTCAATATCATGAAATAAGTAAACAATTCTTTTGTTCATAAGAAATTTCCAAATTTATTTTTGTCATTTAACATTTTTGTAGCTCGGCCAATGAAAGCAATATACATTATTATCAATTCCAAAAATATATTATGCGCAAATCATGTCGAGGTTATACGGCCCGCTCCAACATAAATATTTAAATTGTATACTACCGAGGGTCGAACGACGCGAACCATAGATGCATTTATTTAACATGCCGAGGCGTTCGGCCCGCTCCACAAAAGAGAAAATACAATTTAAAACAAACAAATTCAAAATTTATTAAGGGCAACTATTCAAGAAAAAATACAAATTCCCATTTACGGTCAAGAAGAATGAAGTTTAACCTTTTAAAGTTCCTTTACCAAGTTTCGATATGATTTAAGCAATTTAAATTAACAAGTAGGATGCAAGCATCGCAATTATAACATGATCTGGGTCCTAGACTACCCGGACATAAGCATATTAGTAGCTACGCACGGACTCTTGTCACCTCGTGCATACGTAGCCCTCACAAATAGAAGCACATATTGAATTATTTCACCTATAGGGTTAATTCCCACTTACAAGGTTAGAAAGGAGACTTACTTCGCTCCGAAGTCCCACAACCGGCTCCAAAGCCTTTTCAACAACTCAAGCCGATGCCCATCACTCCAAAACTAGTCAGTAAATGTGCAAATCCATAAATGTATACTCTAATACTCCTTATAATCTAGTTTATAATAATTCCTAACTCCGCTTGAAAAGTCGATAAATCACCCTCGGGCCCACGTGCCCTGATTTCAAAAGTTTTCAAATAAAAACTTTAGCCATGACACCACGAACTCAAATATATAATTTATTCCAAATTTCATGCCCAATTTCGTGGTCAAAATTCAGAAATATCCATTTCTAGGTTTTCTACCAAAATCCTAAATTTTTACAAATTTTCAAGTCTAAATCCATATATAATTCAAGTATTTAACTTGAAATAGGTGGGAATCACTACCTTGACATAGATGACGAAAATCTCCCTTCCAAGAGCTCCAAATCGCCCAACCAAATGAAGGAAAATGGCCAAATCCCGTCTTTTAAAAACCTCACTACCCAGTCGATTTTTCGCACCTGCGGTGCCTTGGCCGCATCTGCGGTCCCGCACCTACGATAAAACCCTCGCAGGTGCGCATTTCTCTTGCCTGGCCAAGCTCCGCATCTGCGGACACAAGGGACCGCTTCTGCGAGCCCATCCGCTGCTGCGACTACTGCTCTCGCACCTGCGGGACCTTCACACCTGTGGTGGCTGGGCTTCCCTCACTCTTTCGCTTCTACGGCTCGTAGCCCGCGCCTGCGAGCTCGCACTTGCGGCTAGCCAAGCGCAGGTACGATTATGACAGCAACTGGAAGCTTCAGCTGTTGCTTTCAATTTCCAACTGGGTCCGAGCCTCGTCTGATTGCCACTCGAGAGCCCCGGGGCCCTGCCCGAACATACCAACAAATTTGGAATCATAAAACGGACTCGCTCGAACCCTCAAATCATGCAAAACAACATCGAAATCACGAATCGAACCCCAATTCAAGCTTAATGAACTTTAGAACTTCAAACTTCTACATTTGATGCCAAAACCTTTCAAATCACGTACGATTGACCTCAAATTTTGCACACAAGTCACATTCAACATTACGGACCTACTCCAACTTCCGAAATCGGAATCCAACCTCGATATCAAAAGGTTCACTTCCGGTCAAACTTCTCAAAAACCTTCAAATTTCTAACTTTCGCCAAATGACCCCAAAATGACCTACGGACCTCCAAATCCACATCCGTATGCGCTCCTAATACCATAATCACCTTACGGAGCTATTCCCAGACTCGGAATCTCAAACGGACATCAATAACATTGAAATTCACTTCAACCCAAATGTAGGAAATTCTTCCAAAAATGCCAACTTCTATAATAGGCGCTGAAACGCTCCCGGGTCATCCAAAACCCGATTCGGATATACGCCCAAGTGAAAAATCATCATACGAACATGTTGGAACCTTCTAATCCTGATTGCAAGGTCGTTTACTCAAAAATCAACCCTTAGTCAATTCTTCCAACTTAAAACTTTCGAAATAAGAATTTTCTTTCCAAACTAACTTTGAACTTTCCGAAATTCAATTCCGACCATACGTACAAGTCATAATACCTGAAGTGAAGATGCTCAGGGTCTCAAACCGCTGAATGACGCGCTAGAGCTCAAAACGACCGGTCGGGTCGTTACATTCTCTCCCACTTAAACATATATTCGTTCTCGAACGTGCTAAGAACTGTTCTGGAGTTGTCTGAAATCATTGGTCAACACCTCGTGCACCTACCCGTGCTACCACAACCCAGTTGAGCACATTAGCTCGAGCCAATCTGAAGATTTTCCTCTTTATTTAGTCAAGTAAGTCTTAGAGTCAAATTCCAACATCTGAAATTCTCCACCAGGCCTGTTTCCAACATATGAACACTATATCAATCACTACACATTGCACCAAACATGATTGTGTACCCTTACTAAATTCTTGCCATGCACCGCATAATTCACATGACCATAATAACATCTTCCGATAACAATAGCCGAAATTCCACGAATCTGATGCCCACAATACACTTCATGACACGTATAAGTCCTATTCCAACTCTTGAAATGCTGCCACAACGGAAGAGATGTGCAGAAATTCATAACCAATTGCCAAGTCAACAAATCAGTGGGTTCCTTCTCTTGACAAGGACCATTACCCCATTATGAACTAAATAACGATATTTTCTTTTTAATATGCCTCATATGATCCAATCGCACTGATCCCAGGTCCAATAATCTTGTCTCACCCAGTATAAGTTGTTCCAGTAATAAGCCACCACAAACACTACCAAAGGTTTCATATGATGCCATCATGAGCTAACAATCCACAAACTCGCATGTGATACATAAGGAAAACGAACTCTGGAAAGAACTACTCAACCCACGTAACTAATTAAACAACCAGAAAGGTGTCATGAATCTTTCTCAGAAAATGCGGGACAAAATACACAGGAATAGATATAGGGAACTGCGCTCATCATCACACTGTTGCGGCGTGCAACCCGATCCATACATAATACTATTGCGGCGTGTAACCCGATCCAACCATGATATCCGTGGCAGCGTGCCACCCCATCCAAACAACATATCCGTGGCGGAGTGCCACCCGATCCAACCATAAACCCGTGGCGGCATGCCACCCAATCCACACATAATAATCGAAAGAAAACACATATCGAGCCGTAACGCTTATAATCACGAAATGCCCGAATATCAACCATAAGCACGCCAAGTGCATAATACAAATCCTGGGGAGGCGGGTAGCATCATACGCTAAAAACCTCAAGCACAACTAAGGTGCAATAAATGACCTGCATCTAGAGAGCCATCCTGCTCATATAACACCACAAACTATACGGGGTCTCAATACGAGTGTGCATAATCAAACCGCCTCATAACCCACATGGCACAATAGAGACTACACGGAAGGGCCAACAACAGAAATAACATCCAGGGCCCGAAGACCCCTCCGAAAACAGCGTTATGCTGAAATGAACACATCCGGCCTGATATAGAGCCCACATTCACATTTAGATCCATCCACAGACCTCAAGTCGATTCTGATCGTACCGCACTGGGCTAATAACCTTTCAAGGATCCACAACACCCCTTTTCCATGACACACAAGAATAACCGTCAAATCCGGAACAAACTTTCACAATTCACAACCGACTGAATAGAGCACCTGTCAGGCCTAAACTCTCACATTAGCGATATCACCAAATCTCCATACTTGGTTTCAAATCTTTAATCAATCAAGTGACTGCATGCCACACTTATACAATCTTCCCATGGGATACGCTCCCACGACCTTCCGCATCAGGTAACAAGTTTGCACATCCATACCACCGGCCACACAAATGCTGTAAAGCAAATCAAGAAGTCGCGAATCAGTACACAAAGCCTTTTACACAGGACACCGATCTCAGATGACTCTAAAGACAATACCAGATTACTCTAAACATCTGAATTCTTCCCTGATCATCCGAGCTCGTGACATTCTTGTCAACACCGAACCGCAACCTTGATCCTCAGCTTCCAATTTTCCCATGCCGCTCACTGCACCTAACATGCCAATACGTGAGTGTACTAGAATTACATAATAACCCCTGATCCACTAATAGAATAAACACTTCATCATATAGAAACCTTTTACTTAGCTCATTTCAGAAGAACCAATGCAACATGCAACTAAATTCCCAAACTGCAGAAAATACAACCTCATATCGTGATTTAAACTGCCATAACTCTTCTGGAAATCCCTTTACACAACAAAGCCATATGAATCGAATACCTCCCAAATCAACCAAGTTGTGGTGGCGCTCAAGCTCAAGTGTACAACCATAAACTACATGTATAACTTCACACTGGAGAAACTGGTCACTTCCATAACTGTGTTGATTCAACCATTACCAACCGAGCCACTTCTTCTAATTTACTCGGGACTTGCCCTAGAAATAATAATAGCTCAATTCAAAACATCATGAACCCAAATCCGCACTCATCTTGAGTGACCTTATTTCACGAGACCACGTTTGTCTCAAGACCCACAAACCATCTCATACCCTCCTTGTGCGCACATTCGCATCTTCAACTGGTACACCCATTTTGATATTTCCTTTACGAATCTGAAGTTATTTTCTCCCATCTTCCAATACCGCACTACAGATCGATGATAACATAGAATACTCCAAGCCCCTTTCATAATCTACTGCAAAAGCTCGATACTTAACCATACTACTGGCTCGAAATCCTTAGGCACAACATTTGAATTTTTGAACCCACTAGAACCATTGTTGAGAGCCACCCACTCTGACTTGTTCCCGAATATAATCAAACTTCAAGGCCCTGCTGGCACATGAACACCCTCTCAAAGAAGAAACCGACTGAATTTCCTTTCCTTGTACATCACATCCACACGAAACATAGACTTTAAGTCTTCCCAAAACCTGAACATGAACCAATAAAATGTAACACACATTCCTCAAATCCTTGGATCAAATCACCATTGATGTTCTCTTTCCTTAGTCGTAGCAACCCACCAATATCCCGATAACCAGAAACCTCACAAGTAGACAACCATGCGATCCAATCGTAGGCGATTGGGCTCTACTACTTAAGTTTGAAGCTATCATTACATGACCCTGGAACCTACCAAGATTCCTTCTTCCTTACTGACATGACCTTGCGCAATCGACCCGCCAAATTCCTCGAAATCTTCCTGTTAACCATTTCATGAACGCTTTGAATCACTAGCCATATTTACATATTCGACCTCTTACCGGATAGCCAGTAAAATTCTTCGTAGAATCTTCATCAACACCACGCAATAGTTAACCTGCTCACCAGAAATAACCCACCTATGGAAATTCCATGCCGACATCTTCCAACATCGCTGCACCGAGTACAATTACCACGAAACCAATAAACCATCCTGAGCCTGTGCTCATTCACTAGCTGTACAAGTCCGTTCACTCCTCATGGACATCAGCTAAAGGTGCGACAAAATATTCCAATCCAAAGTCATGTTGTATCCTTCTTCATATCATGCAACTCCTTTTTGTCGTATCTAACCCTTCTCTGTATAGCAGCCAATATTCCAAATTAAGTTTGTAGACTTAGTCACCGTCCACCATGAGTTCCAAATCATTCTAAACTTTCCTCAACGCGTGTAGCTATCCTACCACAGAACCCATCTGATACTCTGCCACTCTCCCACTTTGGTCAAACCCTCTCCTTTAGGAAACTACTCGACTTCTGCTTCTCACTCTTGGCCTTCTAGAAACATAATCGCGACAAGACACCTCCCACGTGTCTTTCCTCATCCTTTGCTGCCCAGTTATTGCCTTAAATCAAAATCTATATCTGTAGCACTTGAACCAATCGATCGCTATCAACTTTAAACCTTTCCGAAGATCATCTTTCTCGAGCCATCGGCACTCGAGACATCTGAACATTATAGGATCACTCCTAATATCAGAGGTAACAGAGGGATAGTACAACAACTATATTCTATAACGGCCCTACGATAAAGCCGGTTAGAAAAGTACCAGCCTCATAAGAAGTCAGTACAAAACTCCCACCGGATTGTGTATACACTAGAGGTGCAAGTATGATAATAAAGCTTCAAGTTATGGATGTAAATTATACCTATGTAGAAGGAAGGTCATGAAAGAGATACAAGATGCGATGCAAGATTTTAAGGTAAGGTAAAGGTGAATAATATACATGATACTCAAATGCAGAAGGTTATGAATTGTCCATACTTCAGACAAAAGGCTAGAAGTAGTAGGATTCAGTATCCAAAAATGATAGCGGCGTCGTTAGTGGCATATTTGCCAGCCTATGGGTTCTAGCTATCGAGAGGTCAAAATTAAAAGAGTAAAGAAGAGTTTGAGACAATGCGATGTCTCGCTTGATGTTCCAGAAATAACATAAGGAAATCTACGGTGCAAGCAAGTTGAAGGGAGGTTCGAGTAGTATAAATGGATATGTGTAAGTGGCAAACTAAAGTATGGTAAAGCGACAAGGTATTAGGAAGACAGGAGTAAGGATAAGAAAGGGCGAGTGAGAAGATGACGAAAATGGATAAGTCCTCAGGATTAAGCCCATGAAAACAAGAAGAGTTGATGGTTTCTCTAAGTTATACAAAGCTCAGCATAGCCTGAATGAACTCCAAGGGGTCTAAGACTAATGACATTTAGAAGAAATGGAATGATGCCCTGGTAGTAGAATGAGGGTATAATTGTGATGGATAAAGAATGACGTTTGGACTTTCGATTGAGTAATGACTTGAAGAGGATTTCATGAATTGTACGAGATTAATTTACCCACGTAAGATGATCACATTGGGATGCTATGAAATACGGTTATGAAAGCTTGGTATTGCCCCAGGTGGATCAGTCTAATCATTTTAGATATTCCTCGATGCAACGTAAGCCCTAGTGGCAAGGTATGACGTAAGAAGTTTCAAGTTATCAGTGGTATATTGTAGATTAACATTGAGGTGAATCAACAATGGATGGATAAAAGTTACAAAGTATAAGCTGAGATTAGGTCGTCATTTTTAAGATGAACAGTAATGAGGAAGCATTAAAGGACTTAGATTTATACATATAGGATAAGCAATAAGAGTAAGCTAGAAATTGGTAACAGACCTCTGCAACGATAAATCGAAGTAAGAATTATAGTATAATATGGCCTACTTAGATGTAGTAAAGCTAATGACGCCCAAAGGGATAGCTTGACATAATTTTATATATGTTCACAAAATGAAGCCTAGAGATTGGCTAAAAGCTGGAGGGAAAATAAGAGAAGAGTAGCATAGGCGCACATACAAAGTTAGAGTCGTAAAGGCTGCATGATAGAAGGTAGCAACAATTACGAGATTAGAAGGATTCCGACTACAAATTGTGGTGTGAGAAAGAGGCTTAAAGGGGGGAATGCCCTGGCCTTTGTGATTCATTCACAGAACAGTTGCCTAAATGGCAAGAAGAGTATTAAAGTATTTGCAAGAGCTATGGGTTATGAGAATGATAAGTGCATCGGTCAACATTCGAGGACGAATATTTCAAAGGGGGGAATGATGTTACACCTCATGTTTCTGTACGTAAAAGTATGCCATAAGCAAATTGGTGAAAGCTCGGAAATGAGATATTACATCCCGCATTTTTATAAGTTAAAGTTTCGTCTTAAGTTAATTAACGTAAGTTCGGGAATGGGGTTATTTTGAGATTATAAGCATTATGCTATTTCAAACAAGTAATGAGTAAATTCGTGAAGTTGAGAGGATAAGCAAGTTGAAGAAAATGAATTTCGTCGAGGTTTGATATTTTGGGATAAAATACGGCCCGAGCTAAAATACCCGGTATGTATGGACTAGTACCCTACACGGTACCCCATGACCATGATAGTAAGTTATATAATGTGTATTAAAAGTGAGTAGTGTTTTAAGTAAGTTGAGATAATTCTTAATTATGTGGATAATTAGAGTAATTAATGATTTTTGGTGGAAAATTAGCTAATTAATTAAAATCTTTGGGATAAAGATTAACGTGGCAGCTTTTTCCTTAAACACCTTGTGACTCTTACATTTACTAAATAGGTGGCATGAATCCAAAATGAGTCTTGGATAAGGGATAGTTACGGTGGCAGTATTTAAATCAAGGAAATATAAGAGTTATTTCCTTTCGTTTGATTCACTTTTTGGAGGATAACATTTCAATCTCTTAAGAAAGAAATCCAACAAAGCTTAAACGTTATTTTCTTATTTCTTAAGAGAAGTTTCAGCCAAGCATAGAAACGTTACTATTCAAAATCACTTTCTAATCCAAGAAACATTAGCAACGTTAATTCCATTTCCAAATAGCAACATTGTTGCAAAATTTTTAAGGAAAGGTTTCGGCCAAGTTTTCTTTGCATAAGCAACGTGATTGCTTTAAGCTTTTCATACGACTTGTTCCGTATTTTGTCACAATTAACGTGTGTTAGAGAAATTATCAAGAGAATCGGCTCAGGTACGTTAAGGCTATCCCTTCTTTATTTTTGGCATGATCTATACGACACGAACGAAATGAGCAAATGCACAACTTTCATAAATAACTCTATTCATAGAAATATTAGGGGTGTCTATATTCTTAATTCTCCATGTGAATTATTATTATATCTTCTGTTCATGGGTCTAAAAAAAATCCGTATTTGATAAAATTTATCCGATAGACATATTATTTTTATGACATTCCGAGAAAATCTTATTAACACATTTCTTATGCATTTCATACATTTATACATGTACATTGACCCATGATCAGATGGCGTTATATACGCGTATATTATATGTATATGGGATATGGAAAAAGGTTATGGCGTTATATACGCACCACCACCTGATCAGCTGGTATACGTTGATGATTTGCCCACAGTGGCCGAAATAATATGATGGGATGCTCTCAGAGGCTTGATGATGTTATTAACGCATTTACCTATGCATGGTATGACATTTATAAGCATATGCATGACGTTATAAAAATGAAATGATTCATAGAGCTATGCAGACGTACATGTCGAGTCTTTTACTCCATGTTTCTCTCATGTCTATTATTTATAAATTTTTTATTCCTTACATACTCGGTACATTATTTGTACTGACGTCCCTTTTGCCCGGGGACACTGCGTTTCATGCCCGCAGGTCTCGATAGACAGGTCGAGAGTCCTCCAAGTAGGCAATCGGCTCAACGGAAGATGTTGGTATACTCCATTTATTTCGAAGTTACTTATATGGTCAGTATGATTAGGACATGTACTGATTAGTATGACGGGGCCCTGTCCCGACCTTTATGACATTTATGTACTCTTAGAGGCTTGTAGACATATGTCATGTATGTGAAAGATTGTACGGCCTTGTCGGCCTATGTTTTGAGTTTTTAAATGATGATGTTGGCCTATTAGGCCCGTATGTCACGTGTATATGATGATGTAATAAGAAAGATACGTTATGTTAGTACTCGGTTGAGTAAGGTACCGGGTGCCCATCACGGCCCGTCGATTTGGGTCGTGACAGAGAGGTACCTAATTGTCATCCTTGTTAGATAAGTTTGTAAGTTGAGATTACCTCCGTTAAAGTGCTATGGCCAAGTCTGTGAGTCGAGGGGCTCACCTCGAAGGCCGAGAGTGTTGTGGAAAGACAATATTCTCACTTATTTGTATAGCTAAATGGTTGTGGTTCGAAAGGTACTTTCTATGTGTTATGATTTAAATATGTTCAGTTCATGTCAGGATACCACTATGGATGATGTAATACCTGTAATGTTGATATTAGTGTTATTCATATATATTGTGATGCTTTGTTGAGTTGTGGATGTGTTGTTAGGGTGGTTTTGGTGATTTTCTGACAGGTAGATAGGCCCAATTACGGGGGGAACTCTGCCGAAAATTTTGAAACATTTGGGAGTTAGTCAAATTTTGGGGCTTGGGATATTTTAAAGAAGAGTAGAGATCTGTTAGGTGTTTGGGGCGGACTCTACTCCTCATTCGAGGACGAATGATCCTATGTGGGGAGGATGTAAGGCCCCGTAAATATTTTGCCAAGGAATATGAGGTTTTGTGGTACCGAGGTAGACTTATGTGTTTGAGATACGAATTTTTTGGGTTGAAGCGTGTACTGAGGAGTTGATGGAAATGTTTTGGCAGAAGAAGGCAGTTCTACGGTCAAGTTCGCGACCGCAGAACCACTCTGCGATCCGTATAATCATCGTGGAGTTGAGCAGAGAATTTGTTGAATTTTGAAGGTTGTTCTGTGATCCATTATGTGATCGCATAGTTGTTTCACGGTCTGCACATCCGTTGCATATTTGGCATGAAGAATTTTGGAGAATGATTATGCGGTCCACTCTGCAGCCGCATAAGTGGTCTGCGGACCGCAGACCTATCGCAGACCGGTCCAGACCATTCTAATTTTTGGTATCATTTTCGTGGTCTATTTTGCGGGCCATATATCTGTTCTGTGGTCCATTCTGCGACCGTAGACCTGAGTTCGGAGGGTCTATTTTTCTATTTTTTATAACCCGACCCCATTTTGATAAATAGCCTTAGGGGCTCATTTTAAGCGAATGTCTGATAAGTTTAGAGAGAGGTAAGAGTACTTTAGAGAGAGAAGGAGAAAATATAACATTCTAATCACCCATTCTTGCACCAATTTTTAAGAATCAAGGAAGCCAATCACTAGATTATCATCTATCCAGGTAAGTCCTACTCCTACGCTTTCATGCAAGAGGTTATGAGTTCAAGTATATTGTGGGGTTGGAAATAGGCCATGCATGTGACAATAGGTTGTAGTATGTGGGGTTAATGAACTATTTTGTGTAGTTTCTTGTGAAAAGTGGTTGAAGGAGGAAGGGATTACCATTGTAGAGCTTTGTAGTCTATTTTGCATACTAGGTGTTTGACAAAATTCCTAAGAGAGTTACACCACGGGAATCCTTCTAATTATTAACCGATTTTTGCTACCTTCCTATAGATTGTTATTGCTAGAGGTGTTGGGCATTGTAGTAACTTAAGGAAAGCTCAAGTAAGGTATATTGGCTAAACTTCTCTCTTAGAATCAAATTTCATGATGTTCCCGTAAGTTTCTAGTATGGTTGGACCAGGTTCCTAATTACCATGTTCCGAGTTGTTCCTAATAATTTCGATTATCCCAAGTAAGCTTTATGTTGAAAGATGCACATACTCAAAACGTGTCCCAATTATTCCTATCTCATTATGATCTCCTTCAGTAATGTGTTCGAGTATGGTTTAGGTGTTAAAATATTATAACTTCAATTCATGTTTCAAATGAAAGTTCACTATGCTCAATCTGGAAAGAAAACTCAACGTGCTTAAGACTCATATCGCTCATATACATATTTGAGGTCTTGATTCCAAATACCCTTAATTGTCGATAACCTATGATGATGTTTGGGAAGTTAAGGAAGTGAGAATGAGATATAAAACGTGGCCATGGTTGTTGTAATCAGTGCAATTGATTTGTATTCGTGTTTCAATCGTAAATCACCATGCTCCCCTTTATAAATATTTCCAATGTGATTTAAGTTCTCACATACTCATGAGTTGAGATTGTGCATTGCCCTTTTTGGGAAAAGTATTTCAAGAATAAGTGGTGTACCACTCATTTATGATTTTTACTTGTGTTTCAATTGCTAGTCATTTTGCTCCATTCTTTGGAAAGAAAACTATTGTGTTTAAAGCATTTATTACTAATGAACTTGAAGTTATGATTTACGGAATATTCGATATGTTGATGTTTGTGATGATGATTCTTGAATGTAAAGAAATAAAAGTGTGGAATATGAGATACGGCCACCATGTCATGAATGGAGGCCAAGAGAGCCAAGGAAATAACGATGTTGTGAATGGTTGAAAGTACTAATGAAGATATATATAGTGTGAAAGATAATGAGGTGAATATAAAATATATTGTACTTTTGTTTCCCTTATATGAAAAATAAAATGTTTTTGGGAGTATCGTTAGTCACCGAGGAAGGGTAGGTTGGAATAACCTAACCCCAAAATTACAGGTGCCGGTGTAGGGTGCATTGCGATTATTCCCCTTATTTGGGATGAGATTGTTGTGATGAGAATATTCCCGTTTTATTGGGATGAGATGATTACTAGAAAAGGGTGATGTCGATCCACATAGCATTATGGTGAGACGGCCTAGCCGGTTGGGTCGTGATCGGACGCCATACCGCACACATGGTGGTGATTGTGTTGAAAATTGTAATTTAAATTGTGATTGTGATTACACATCTACCCACACACATTGGGGTGAGGCGGTGGGGCCTCTTTGTGTAGAGATTGTGATTGTGATTACACCTCCACCCGCACACATTGGGGTGAGGTGGCGGTGCCGCTTTGTGTAGATCGAATGTCTTTGGGTACGATGATTTAGCCGATCGGTCCGTGATCGGACTCCGTTCTAAAACACGGTGGTTTACTCCGCTTTGTGTAGATCGAATGTATTTTGAAAATTGTTATGCTTTAAACTTGGCATTTGGATATTGTTGATTGTTACTTGTTGTTTTCATAGTTTTCCCCCTTCTTTTATTGGCATTCTATTTCGAAAGAGGACATTTAGCTTTGCATACTACTACTATTCCACATGTACTAATAATGGTAGGCTATAATTGCGTATTTTGATCACTAATTGCACTCTAATTCACTGCACTTTACTAGTGTTTGAGCTTTAAATAGTATTTTTTTGCACTGTGTGTGTGTTTTGTGCCTTGTAGGAGCGATTCCGAATTATGAAGAGGTTGTGGAAATTCGAGCTATTTTGGAGCTTTGAAGTCTGAGTAAAAGCCCAAGGATTAAGTCAGGATCGTGTTCGAAGATCAACGGATGAATAGTGCACATAATGGGAGAAACAAAGAGTTGAACATGAAGCTAAACCAGATGCGCGACCGTGCATGAGACCCCCTCCAACACGTACTTGAGCACGCAAGTAATGCAGTACACTGCTAGAGGTGTGCGGCCATATGCGCGGTCACACCTCCAGATGCGCGGCCGCGCACGTCCACTTCCGGAACCTTTACCCAGGGCTATTTTTATAATTTCAGAGGCAACTCCTTTTGACCTATATGAAGCCTAGCTCGTCTAAAAACATGGTATCTTAGATTTTAGAGAACTTTTGGGAGAGAACAAGGCAAGGAAATGACGGAGACTGAAAAGACTTTATCCAATTCATTCAATACGGAAGTTTGTTTTATTTTAGGAATTGTAATATCTTCTTGTTCTTCTAATACTCGTGTGATGAATAACTTCTCCACTATGGAGTAATCTTCCTTAGAGTTGTTGATGGATATTGTGATTGGCTAGTGTTTTGGGGCTTTACTTTCTGTTAATTGCACGAGATTGTTGAATGAGTATTAATTGAATTGCAAAGCCAATTGTTGATTTACTTTAATTCAAAGAGAAGTGTTGCTGCAATTCGCATTGTGTTATCTTGTTTGGGTTAAGTTTACGCATCTCTTAGGTAATCGAAAGAGCTTAGAGAGTTAACAATTGACCAAATTTAGAAGAATAGTCGAGAGACGTTCTTTGAAAGATTTTTCATTCACTGTATATTCGCATACGTTCTTAGAACCTGTAATTAGGTTGGTTAACAGAACTCTCATTCATTCGGAAGAAGAATTTGAATCCGTAAGATAGCCTAATCATCTGTTGAAATCGTAAGAGTCAATAGAAGTTAAGAGTGAACTTAGCACAAAGCTACCCGGAATAATAGTTGATCACATATCTTGTCACAACCCTTACTTCTCACCTTGATATTCAATCGTTGCTACTTAGTTATTAAATTTCCATTATTTTCTCACAATCGATAATTTTAGTTTTTATTATTAGTTGATAGTAACATATATCAAAGGTTTATTTCATGGATAGTGTTAAGCTAAAGATTTATTAGAACATTATTTAACCCAATCCATGTGGAGACGATTTAATACTATACTATCTTTAACTAACGAGCTTAAGTTCTATACACCGATTTTGCACTCGTCAAATTTTGGCATCGTTGCCGGAGATTGGCGATTAATAGTGTTTGAATTAATTTTTGGTGCTAATTTAGGAACTATTTTATTTTATTTTCCTTTTTTACGCTCTTCTCATCTGTGTGTAGGCAACAAGTTAAGTTTAGCAGTGTATGACTCGATCCGCTTCCAAAGAATTGGTGCCATACAATCTAGAGTTAGACAAGCACCTGAGGCAGTTCAGAAGGGAGAAAGGATCGAGTGGATTGCTGTTGGGTCAGCCTTCAGCTCAGAATACAATGGTGAACAACAAAAAGGAGGTGAACCTAGTTGGGGGAGAGGCAGATCAGCGACAGGAAGCACAGTTAGCAGTTGAAGGAACTCATAGAGTTGCGGATGAAACAGTCGACGAGGATAGAAGGTTCAATCTCAACCGAACCATGATCGAAGATGAATTTGAAAATGCAGCCCCTTGGCCTGGGAGGTCTCTAGGAGATTATGCCAGACCGGTGTACAACCAACAACAGTCTAGCGTGAGGCCCCCGCCCATTGTTGCCAATAATTTTTAACTCAAACAGGGAGTCATCCAGACCATTCAGAACAGCTGCATATTCAAAGGCAAACCCAATGAAGATCCCAACAACCATCTGATGGACTTAGACGAAATTATGAACACATTCCGCTATAATGGAGCATCACATAATGGCATCTACCTCAGAGCATTCCCTTTCTCACTTAAGGATGATGCAAACCAGTGGTTGAGAAGTCTGCCCATGGGGTCAATTCGTACGTGGGATGAGATGACTACCAAGTTCTTAGAAATTGTTTTTTCTGCTGCTAAGATTGGACGAATGAGGAAAGAGATTCACCATTTTAGCCAAGGTGAAGTGGAGACAGTGTTCGAGGCATGGAAAAGATTTAAGGAGCTATTGCGGAGGTGCCCTCATAACGGAATAGAGCAATGGATGCAACTCCAGGACTTCTGGGACGGATTATACCCGACATCAAGGAGATTGCTGAATAGTGCGGTTGCAGGTCCTCTGATGAAGAAAACCCCTAAAGTGATTGTCACACTTCTGAATGAACTATCCACTGACCACGGGGATCGAAGAAGATCATCGGGGGTGCATCAAGTAGAATCGTCGGTAGCAATGCAGGCTCAATTTGCAACTATGGCTAAGGACATTTTGCAACTGACGATAGCTCAGGTGCAAAATCAACCACAAGTGGGACGTAACATCTATGGATTGGGACACCCTACACATGAGTGTCAAGCTACAGCTGAGGAAGTCAACGCTGTGGGGCACTTTAATAGAGGAAACTACCAAGGTGGGAACAACTATAATATTATGGGTCAAAGACATTCAGGTTTTTCATGAAGTTCACCTGGGGGTACCGCTAATGCGTGGCAACAAAATAACTCTAGACCCCAGGGACAAGGAGCTCTAGCATTGCAAAGTCAGTAAAGGCGGCAATTTCAGCCTCAACAGCCCATTCAGTCAGGCATAGAAGATCTCATGAGGCCTTCATTCTGAAAACTGATGAGAGGCTTAAAACTCATAGCGCAGCTATACGGGAACATAGAGCAGCTATCAAAGAAATGGGTACTGGTTTTCGAAACATGGAAAGACAGGTTGGGCAGCTAGCCACTCTTTTGTTTGAGAGGATTCCAGAATTCTCCCTACTGATACTGAGAGAAATCCCAAAAAAACAGTAAATGCTGTAACTCTAAGAAGTGGACAAGTATTGAAAGATCCCACCCCAGTCCAAAAAGATTTGGAACTTGAAAAAGAAAGTGGGGAGTGACTGAAAAATGAGGTTGATAAGAAGAAGAAAGGCAAGAAGCAACTGAGAAAAAGAAGGAAGAAAAGTCAAGAATGGAGGAACCCAAGGAGAGCATGTATATGCCTATTTTACCTTTCCCTCAAAAGCAAAGTAGAGAAAAGCTGGACAAGCAATTTGAGAGATTTCTGGATGTGCTGAAACAGGTTCATGTAAACTTATCATTCACCTCTCACAAATACCGTCTTATGCTAAATTCTTGAAGGAGATCCTTACAAAGAAGAGGAAAGTAGAGGAGACATCTGTGGTTAAGCTTACTGTAACACCCCATGTTTTTGTACGTGAAAGTACATTGTAAGTCAATTGATGTAAGCTTGAAAATGAGATCCTCTTTGAAAGTATATAAAGTGATTTAATGATGTTACGTCCCATTTTCGCAATCCTTTAAGAGTTATCATTTGGGGAAAAATGTTTCTAAGGGGACATGTTATTACACCCCGTACTTCAGACGTCACTGTCATTATAGGATTATCTAATGTAATCTCAAAAAGGACGAAATCTTTCTACAAGGATAAGAAAGGTTTATCAAAGTCTTAAGTAAGTTAAGATGAATATGAGACTTGTTAATCATCATTTAAATTAGTTTAAAGTTATAATATAACTATATATGATATTTGGATATGAAATATAAAGTTTGGAAAAAATCGAATTTAAGTTGCGGAAAAACCGACTAAGGATTTGCCTTGTAATGAAGCTTTTTGCGCAATATATTTTGTATGCTTTATAATATAATTTTGGGACACATTATATACCAAATTGAAGGTATTTGAGTCTAGTTTCTGACGCATTTAACCGTTCATCAATACGATATCGGAGTAGAGAGATATTCGCGTTTTTGCGAGCCTGCACAAGCAACACCCATGGGACCCACAAAGTCGAGGAAAATTTCCAGCTTGTATTTAAGTCAATTCTCCAAAATAGTTCCTAAATCATCCTAAATGCTCTCCAATGGTTCCTCCGTTATTCTAGAGTGAGAACCTAAGATGCAAAACATGAATCCAATGCTAGAAATCCCGTGGTGCTTGCCAGATCGTAGTTCTTCGTCTTGTGGCTATTTTGGAGGGTTCTTCAAAGGTAGTAACCTCAGATTTTGCATTTTTATTATTTATTAAGGTAATAATCAGTCCCTCCTTCATATATATTAGATTTTCAAGGTGAACTACAAGTGTTTACACACCAACTTGAACACCAAAAGTTGATTCAAGAAGAGAATACAACACCTATAGTGTTACAGTATTATTGAGGATAGTTGTGGGATGTGCTTGGATGAAATTTCATTTTGTTTCTACTGTTTAAGGTAAGTATAAAATCCTACTACATGTACTTGAAGTCTTTTGTGTGTTGGTTGCATTATTTGAGCAAAATACTACAAGAGGAGACTTGAAATAGTTTGAGATGTTATGGGTTTTAATGGATTATTTTGGAAAGGTTGTTTTCATGAACTATAAATGTCTGGAAACTGGGGAAAATAACTTGATTATGATATGGTTTCTGTTTTTATGAATTTCTATATGTTTATCAAGTGAATTGGTGAAAGAAGCATACGAAACTTGAGATTGGAAGTGAAGATTAGCTTAAGTCACTTCTATGGTGTTGTATTGCCATTGAGGGATGTTGTAAGCTAAATATAACTTGGATTTTGACTTGAAGATACTGTATGAGGTATGTATATTGTGTTCTTGGATGTGATTAAGGTTATCTTGACATTGATTAAGTTAAATGGATGGACTAGACATGAACTAGTGAATAAAGTTGCTAATTAAGGATAATTAGAGTTGTGGATTGTTTTCTTTGTTATAAATATATGGTATAAGGCTGGAATCATTGATGAATGAATTCGTTATCATGTTAAAGATACTAGTAAGTTAAATTAAGAAGTCTATAAGGGGTGATATGGGGTATACAGATTCCAAATGAGCTTGTAGCTCGCCGTGAAGTAGTTGTGACTTGTTGTTGTTATATGATGTCTTGTTATTGATAATTATGTATTGCTGGATTTCTCTGGTCATTGTTGTTAGTATATGGTATTGAAGGAGGCTCTTGTTACAGGGGAGATGCTTCCCAAATTTACATAAACGAGCTACTAGTTTAAGTTGCAAACTTAGCCTTTACACAACACTGATTTTGAATCTCCTTATGTTATGGTAGATTGAGTTGATTTGTTTGAAGAATTGCTTGAAAGGTATTAAGGACTAAATGGAGTTAAGGTATGTTAAGGCTATCCATTCTTTCCTTTTGGCATGATCCACATGATACAAACGAAACGTGCAAACGCAGAACTTTCATAAATGACTATATTCATAGAAGTACTAGGGGTGCCTATGTTCTTGATTCCCCATGTGTCCTATTATTATATCTTCTGTTCATGGGTATCAGAAAAATACGTAAGTTGCTAAAGTTTATCCGAAGGCATATTGATCTTATGACATTCTGAGAAATCTTACTGACTTACTTCATTATGCATTGCATTCATTTATACGTGTACATTGACCCATGACCAGATGGCGTTATATAAGTGTATATTATATGTATATGGGATATGGGAAAAGGTTATGGCGTTATATACGCACCGCCACCTGATCAGCTGGTATACGTTGATGATTTCGCCCACAGTGGCTGAGATGATATGATGGGATGCCCTCAGTGGCTTGATGATGTTATGTATGCATATAGCTATGCATGGTATGGTATTTATACGCACATGCATGACATTATAAAATTTTCATGATTCACAAAGCTATTCAGAATTACAGGTTGAGTTCTTTACTCCATGTTTTTTTATGTCTTTTATATACTACTGTCATGCCTTACATACTCGGTACTTTATTTGTACTGACGTCCCTTTTGCCTGAGGACACTGCGTTTCATGCCCGCAGGTCCCGATCGACAGGTTGAGAGTCCTCCTAGTAGGCTATCAGCTCAGCGGAAGGTGTTGGTGCACTCCACTTGCTCCGAAGTTGCCCATCTGGTCAGTATGATTTGGACATGTATTGATTGATATGGCGGGGCCATATCTCGAACTTTATGATATTTATGTACTCGTAAAGACTTGTAGACAGATGTCATGTATATGGATACTTGTGTGGCCTTGTCGGCCTATGTTTTGAGTATACAAATGATCATGTTGGCCTTATAGGCCCGTATGTTGCATGCATAAGCTTCTATATCATGTTGGGTCATCCCATGTTGAGTATTCTCTTATGTTTAATTCTAGTTATCTCATGACGGCCTTTCCGGTTCATTTACCCATGATAGTATGATAAGAAGGATACGTTACGTTGGTACTCGGTTGAGTTAGGTACCGGGTGCCCGTCGCGGCTCTACGGTTTGGGTCGTGACACTTACAGAGCATTACAATGCTATATTGCAAAATAAAATCTCACAAAAGTGGGGAGATCCAGGGAGTTTTACTATACCTTGCTCTGCAGGGACTATTCATTTTAATATATCTTCATTTTAAACACTTATGTGTTTCATAGACCGTTCATAGGCTTTCATAGACAATACACCTATGCGTCTCATAGGATTCACATATACCATACAATACACCTGTGCGTTTCATAGACCGTTCACAGTGCTTACTTATATAATACACCTGTGCGTTTCACAGACCGTTCGCAGTGTTTACTTACACAATACACCTATGCGTTTCATAGACCGTTCACAGAGTTTACTTACACAATACACCTGTGCGTTTCATAGGCCGTTCACAGTGTTTACTTACACAATACACCTGTGCATTTCATAGACCGTTCACAGTGTTTACTTACACATATACATGTGCGTTTCATAGACTGTTCACAGTGTTTACTTACACAATACACTTGTGCGTTTCATAGACCGTTCACAATATTTACTTACACAATACACTTGTGCGTTTCATAGACCGTTCACAGTGTTTACTTACACAATACACCTGTGCGTTTCATAGACCGTTCACAATGTTTACTTACACAATACACTTATGCGTTGTTTCATAGACCGTTCACAGTGTTTACTTACACAATACACATGTGCATTTCATAGACTGTTCACAGTATTTATTTACACAATACACCTGTGCATTTCATAGACCGTTCACAGTGTTTACTTACATAATATACTTGTGCGTTTCATAGACCGTTCACAAAATTTCATACATAATACACCTATGCGTTACATAGATAGTTCATAGGATTTCATACACAATACATCTATGTGTTTCATAGACCGTTCATAGGATTCCATACACAATACACCTATGCATTTCATAGACCGTTCATTTGGTTCAGATATTATACACCTATGCGTTCAATAGCCCGTCCATAGGGTTCATAACACATCATCATGCATATAACCATATATAAACTCAAAGCGATATGATTAACATTACATTAAGGTCATACACTCCCGGATCATTGGAACACTTCATTTTCATGCTCATCATGTTCATAGCACATTACATTAGCACATGCATGGTAAATCAATAAGTCAATTTCAATGGCACATGAGCCCAATTTCTTTTCTTAAGGTTCATCATCATTTAGCATAGGACATCTCCGTTTCATCCTGTTATTCACTCACTTGACATATTGAGGTCATTAGCTAAGTTCATGATTCTTGAGGACTTATCATCAAAGTCATCTACATACATTATTTCAGAAGCAAACAACTATAGTTGAAACCATTAGGACATACAACACCTCATAATTCTCATTTAGGCAAACAACCACATCTCATATTCATACTATCACTTCATTAGTACTTTCAACTGTTTACAACATCATTATTTCATTGGATCCTTTTTGCCATACATATTATTCTTCATTCATGGCACGGTGGCCGTATCTCATATTCCATTTTTTCATTTCATTTCATTAGCGCTATTGGCCACCATCATAACTTTCATCATTGGCACGATGTCTACACTTTATATCCCCAACTCACTACTTTCACTTTCAAGCATCTTTATAGATTATCGACAACAAAGAATCTCTAATCACGACTTTTAGTACACCTATGAGCAATTAAGAGTCTTAGGCACATTGAGACTTCTTACATAATTTAGCATAATAACCTTCACTTGAAACACTACTTGGAGTCATAACATTTTTATATCCAACTCATGCTTTGAACACATTCTCGAAGGATAACATCATATGATAAGATCATCCGGAATACATTTTGAACATATACCTTTCAACAAAAAGTTTATTCGGAATAGTTGATTTATAAAGAATAACTCAGGACTTACAAGAACATCATGGAATACAATTCTAGTTAAGATGTTTAGCCAATATACCTCGCTTTGAGCTTTCCTTAAATTACTACAACGTTCCAGAAATTCTAGCAATCCCAATCTATTTTGAGACATAAAAAATTGAACCATAATTAAGAAGATATTCATGGTTTCAGTTCATTTGAGCATTTTATCAAACACTAGGTGTGCAAATTTGGCTACAAGGTTCTTCTACAAGATTTCCTTCATTCTACAACCCAATCTTTACTTATTTGAGCTCAACAATCTTTTCACAAACCTTATTGGTACATGCATGTATAAATAATACTCTTTCACCCAAGAATCATACTCCTAATCACCCATCTTTTACCCCAAACTCGAAATTGAAGACTAGGGGTTTGAGTCTCACCTATTAGATGAAGATCTTGTGAGATTTCCTTGTTGGATTTCAAAGCTTGGGCAAGATCTTGATGAACAAAACATTTCATCTACTTTATCACTCTACAACATTCTCATTTCTGCCCCAAAATATGCCCCAAAGCCTATTTATCAAATTGGGGTCGGGTTATGAAAATAGAAACATTAATCCTCCAAATCAGGTCCGCGGTCGCATAATGGACCGCAGAATGGCTATGCGGATCGCACAATACATCGCAAAATCGGTGCCAAAAACTGGGCTGTACTGGTCCATTTTGTGACCAGTTTTGCGGTCGCAGAAGCACTTTCGTGATCGCATAATTATTCTGCGATCGAAGAATTGGTCGCAGAATCTCATTTTTCCAGCCTTTGGTAATTTGGTCATAACTTCTTGTAGGAATGTCCCAATGATGAACGGTTTGAAGTGTTGGAAACTAGACTCAAATGGATTTAATTGGATAGGTAGATAATCTCCTAAGTAGTTATAGTTTGGTATAAGCATGCGTTTGAAGTAGGATCTTGTGCGAACTCACTTGAAACTTTATCCCATCGTAACATTTTCAACTTGACTTAACCTTGGGGATCTTCTTAGACCATAAACTATTCTTAATGCACATCATACATATATTATCATGATTAATTCATATCATTTATATAATAGTCCTTGTATACACACAAAATAATATAATTAGCTCACATCAACTTTCTTAATAGCGCTTAAGTACTTCAAACTTTTCTGGGGTGTTACACCATGTATTTCTTCATTCTTCGCCACAAATAGTGTTTTTTTAAGTCACGGTACATCTTCGTGACACCAGGTGAATGGAATAACAAACTGTGAGCCTCCTCAAGGATCAACTCTCACAACCCATCAACATTTGGAACACAAATCCAGCCCAAAAGCCACGTAACACCATCATCACCAATCGCAACCTTCTTAGCACCACCCCGTTACATCGTATCCTTCGACACCAACAAGTGAGGATCATCAAATTGGCAAGCCTTGATATGCTCTAACAACGAAGACTGTGCTACAACACAAGTAAAAACGCGGGTGGGCTCCGAAACATACAATCTCACAAACTGATTGGACAAAGCCTGAACTTCCATGGATAGTGGCCTCTCTACTACCGGTAAATATGCCAAACTGCCTATGCTCTCATCCTTCCTACTCAATGCATCGCCCACTACATTGGCCTTCCTCGGGTGATATAATATGGTGATATCATAGTCTTTCAACAACTCTAACCATCTCCGCTTTCGCGAATTAAGGCCCTTCTGCTTGAACAAGTGCTGGAGACTCCGATGGTCGGTATAGACCTCACAATGAACGCCATATAGATAATGCCTCCAAATCTTCAATATGCATGAACATTGGCTGCCAACTCTAAGTCATGAACATGGTAATTCTTTTCACGAAACTTCAACTGCCGTGACGCATAGGCAATCACCCTATCATCCTGTATCAGCACCGCGCGAAGCCCAATACGTGATGCATCACAATACACTGTGTAAGATCCCGAACCTAAAGGCAACACCAACACTGGGGTTGTAGTCAATGCAGTCTTGAGCTTCTAAAAGATCAACTCACACTTGTCAGACTATCTAAAAAGAGCAACATTGTGGGTCAACTTGGTTAACGGGGCTGAGATAGATGAAAATCACTCTATGAACCGACGATAATAACCCGCCAAACCCAAAAAGCTCCGAATCTTTGTAGCTTAAGTAGGTCTAGGCCAGTTTTGAACTGCCTCAATCTTCTTACGATCCACTTTTATGCCCCCGGAAGATACAACATGGCCCAAAAAGGAAACCATGTCCAACCAGAATTCACACTTTAAAAATTTGGCATAAAATTGACGATCTCTCAGAGTCTGAAGTACAATCCGTAGATGCTGCTCATGCTCATCTCGACTGCGGGAGTAAACCAAAATATCATCAATGAAGACGATCACAAAAAAATCCAAATAGGTCTTGAACCCCTGGTTCATCAAATCCATAAAGGCTGCCAGGGCATTAGTCAAGCCAAATTACATCACTAAGAACTCATAATGACCATAACAAGTCCGAAAATCTATCTTAGGGACATCCGATACCCTAATCTTCAACTGATGGTAGACAGATCTCAAGTCAATCTTGGAAAAACCTTGGCACCCTGAAGCTGATCAAATAAGTCATTAATCTTCGGCAATGGATACTTGTTCTTGATAGTGACCTTGTTCAACTGCCGATAATCTATACACATCCTCATCGTTCCATCCTTTTTCTTCAGAAACAACACCGGTGCACCCCAAGGCGAGAAACTTGGTCTAATGAATCCCTTATCAAGCAAATCTAGCAACTGCTCCTTCAATTCTTTCGACTCAACTGGGGCCATATGGTATGGTGTGGTATAAATGGACTGAGTGCCCAGAACCAGATTAACGCAGAAGTCGATATCTTTGTCGTGTGGCATCCCCGACAAATATGTAGGAAACACCTCTGGAAAATTACGCAAACTGGTACTGAATTCATGGAAAGAACCTCTGCACTAGGATCATGGATATAGGCCAAATATGCCAAACACCCATTCTTGATCATACACCGAGCCTTCACATAAGAGATAACCCTGGTAGTAGAATGGCCAAGAGTCCCTCTCCACTCTAATCGAGGAAACTCTGGAATGGCTAAGGTTATAGTCTTGGCGTGACAATCCAAGATAGCATGATATGGTGACAAACAGTCCATGCCGAAGATAACATCAATGTCCACCATATCAAGAAGTAGAAGGTCTACCACAGTCTCATAGCTTCCGATAGTGACCACACAAGCACGATATACCCGGTCTACCATAATAGAATCTCCGACAGGCGTAGATACGTAAATATAAGCACTCAAAGAATCACGAGACATATTGAGATATGAAGAAAAATAGGATGACACACATGAATAAGTGAAACCCGTATCAAATAGAACTGATGCATCTCTATGAAAAACAAGTATAATACTTGTGATGATGGCATCAGATTACTCTGCCTTAGGTCTAGCTATGAATGCATAAAAATGGGGTTGAACCCCATCACTCTGACCTTCGCCTCTCGGACTGCCTCTAACTGGCTGGCCTCCACCTCTAATAGACTGACCACCACCTCTAGCTGCCTGACCCCCGCCTCTAGGTTGCTATGGGAGTGGTGGAGCATCGGTGCCGGAATTATGGCACGAGTACCCTACTGTGGTATGCTACTAATCAACCTAGGACAGTACCTCCAAATGTGACATGTGTCGCCGCACTCAAAGAAACCCCGCGGCTGACCTACATGCTGAGTCTGAGATGATCCCTGATGATCGAAACGACCATTGTAGTAACTCTATAGTGGTGGTTCACTGATAGGAGCTAAAGGTGTACTGAATACTGGCCTCTTAGGATGAGACCCATAAGAACCACGACTACCCGAAGCACTGTGTGCAACCTAAAGCACCGAATGAATCGGCCTGTGAGGATGGCCTCTACCAAATGAACCTGTACCTCTAGATGAGGCACCACTGAAACCGCTGAAATGATGAGGCCTCTTTTGTAGATACCGCCTCTCTACCCTGACCACGAATCATATCGATCCATCTAGTAATCTCTACTACCCAGTGGAAAGAAATATCATTCCCAGTCTCCTTGGCCATCTGTAGCCTGATACAAAAAGCATGGCCATCAATAAATCCTCTCACAATCTCTCTATTAGTAGGAATCAAGATAGTGTATGGTGAGATAGGTCTACAAATCTGGTCTCGTACTGGGTAACAGTCATGCTACCCTGCTGAAAGCACTCAAACTGCATGCGGTACTCCTCTAAGAGTAAAAGGGATGAACTTCTCCAAAAATAGTTGTGAAAACTAATCCCATGTGAGTGGAGGTGAACCTGTTGGTCAGCTTCGCCCATAATCTTGCCATCACATCTTGGCAGAACTGGTCAAATGAAACACTGCAAAGTCGACTCCATTGGACTCCATAATACCCATTATACGCAACACCTCGTGGCAATGGTCAAAATAATCATGTGGGTCCTCAGAAGGTGTACCACCAAAATAAATAGGAAAGAGCTTGGTGAACTTATCTAACCTCTTCAATCCCTCAGAAGACACCGCGGGCCTCTCCCCAAGCTGTGTAGCAATAATGAGCTGAACTACTCTAACTGATTGAGCCGTCGGAGTATGATACATGGGAGCCATCTTCTCCGGAGTGTGTGTGACAGGAATTTGAGCTCCTCCCCTAGCCTAAGAGATAGTCGGTAGCATAGGAAATACTCCAGCCTAGGCCACACTCTCCATAAGGCCCACTAAGCGAACTAGGGCATCCTAAAGTACGGGAGTAGCAATGAATCCCTCCGGGACCTGAGCGGGTCCGACTGGTGGGGTCGGAATAGGGATCTCCTCCTTCTTCTCGAGGTGAGGCTCCGTAACGGGTGCCCCTGGTAGTGGCTACAACAGGTGGCTCTAGCTCCTGTCCGGCTGTAGATGTTGTGCATGTCCTCACCATCTATGAGACAACAAGAATATAATGGTTCAAACTTTAGTAACAGAATAAAGTCACACAATAGAGAAAGAAAAAAGTGAATTTTTCTAAATCCCCATAGCTTATAGAAGATAGGTACAGTCGTCTTCGTACCAATCCTCCAGACTCTACTAAGCTTGCTCATGACTCGTGAGACCTAGGCAACCTAGGGCTCTGATACAAACTTGTCACGACCCGGAATCCCAACGTAGGGGCTGTGATGGGGCCTAACATCTACTTGCTATGCAAGCCAACGTTAGATAACTACTCAACAAGTTTTATCAAATTATAATAGAGTAATGATGATTAACAATAGATAAACTTGTAAATGAACCAAAGTGTCTATATAAATAACATCGTACTAAATCTATTCCTAGAAATCCGGAGTCACAAGTACATGAGCAACTAGAATACTACAAATACGGTCTGAAATAAACTATAACTGTTTAAAACTAGATAAATAGTAAAACATGATAGAAGGAAACTTCAGGGTCTGCGAATGCCAACAGCTCTACTATAGTCATCGAAAGCAGTTGAATCCGGGCAGTCTTCGCTACGCACCACTGGGACAACACCGGGATCTGCACAAAAGTGCAGAAGTTTAGCATGAGTACAACCGACTCCATGTACTTTGTAAGTGCCGAGCCTAATCTCGATCAAGTAGTGACGAAGCTATGGCAAGTCGCTTACAATAAGCCTATACAAAATTATAATAATAGAAAAAAAGCAATGAACCCATATAAACGGACCCGTAGGTCATCCACCAAAGGTCCCCAGAATAACATAATATCAAATCTCATATCACAATACCGAGAATAAACTCTATAGCCACAAACAACTATAACATATCAAATCCATTGCAGGGTGCAACCCGATCCCAAGTTTCAACACAATATCTTTTTCAGCGTACAACTTATTTCCAATATCATATCATATTATTTTCTATTCCGTTGTGGCATGAAACCCGATCCCCCAATATCAATTCAGTTTAGTACGTTACGAGGCGCAACCCAATCCTCCAATACCAATTTATTAACATAAACAACTCAACACCACTATTTATGAAATATAAACACAAAAGAGAATGAAAGTGCGGAACATTAAAGAACTACCAATACAAACGGAGAATATCCAACACCTCGTAATCCCAAGACTTGACGATTCATCAATACAAGAATTGCTAAATGGCTCACGTAATCATAATAACATAACACAGTGCATCAAGTAATATAAGGACAATAAAAGCATGTAGAAACATGTGGCAATGCGAATATACAATTAAGGCATGTAGGAACATGTAACAGGTAAGCAGATATTGAGTGAGGATGAACGAATCAAAACAGGTAACAGTTAAATAATAATTAATAAGTAAAACATAGATATCAAGTAAGAATATGTAGCAATGAAAGTATATAACAAGAGATAACATGGAATAAATGAATACATGGAAGTAAATAGCCCAATCCCACATGCTTTAATCCCATGACAGCGTGTATACACTCGTCACCTCGCATATACGTTGTTTCTCCACATAATTCAAATAACAATTAGACCAACAAGTCCTAATTCCCTCAAGTCAAGGTTAGACACAACACTTACTTCTTTCTGCAACCAAATCAACACTTAACCACAACCTTTCCTTTATAATTAGCCTCTAAACCAGACAAATCTAGCCAAATATAGTTCAAATAATTTAAAATAAGCTTTAGATACTACCCCCAAGTGAAAAAGATTCAATCTTTAATGAATTTTGAAAAAGTCAATAAAAATAAACCCCGGGCTTGCTTGATCAAAATCCAAAATTCGGACCAAAACCTGATTACCCATTCACTCCTTAGACCGGTTATGTGATTTATTTCGAAATTAAACCTCAATTTGAGGTCTAAATATTAATTTTGCAAAATCTCTAATTTCTACCTAATCCGCAATTTCTACCATAAAATTCATAGATTAAAGGTTACAATCAATGGGTGATTATGGAAATACATCAAAACTAGTTAAAAATCACTAACCAATGAAGTGGGGATGAAATCTCTTCAAAATTGCCTCTAGGCCGAGCTCTATCTTTCAAAAATGGTAAAAAATGACCAAATCCCGACTTTCAGCAGTTTAAATATCTGGGCCTCAAGTATTCTTTGCGTTTGCGAAGCACCTGATGCATTCGCGATGAGCACTGGCCAATTGGCCTTCGCGTTTGTGAGGTCTGTATAACATTCCCAAAGATTCACGTTCGCGAAGAGTGAGTTGTGTTCGCGTAAGGTAAGACCCCAAAGCTTCGCGTTTGCGACCTACCTCTTCATTCACGAAGAGTAACCAACCAACAACCCAAGTTTTTCCTTCCCGATTGTGAGAGAAGATTCGTGATCACGAACCATATAACACCAGAAGTTAAAAAATCTGCAGCTCCTGAGTCCAAAAATATTCCAAAGCCTATCTGAATCTCACCCAAGTCTCTCGGGCTCCAAACCGAATATGCACATAAGTGTAATAACATCATACGAACTCGCTCACATGATCAAAATACCAAAATAATATCTGGAACCACAAATATGACATCAAAACACATGAAATTTGAAAGGAAACTCAAGAGTAGCTAGAAAAACTACCAAGAGTATGATGCCTATCAAACCAACTCGGAATTGCACCAAATTTTGCAGACAAGTTTCAAATAGTAAAACGGACCTATTTCAAGTTTCAAAACCAAAATACAAATCCGATAACCATAAGTCAACCTACGGTCAAGCCTAGGGAATTTTCAAACATTCAAATTGCTAATTTTCGATAAAACAAGTCAAATTAACCCAGGGACCTTTGAATTCATTTTCGGGCATATGCCCAAGTCCAAAATCATAATACGAACCTACCATAATCTTCAAAACACCGATCTGAGGTCATTTAAAATATTGATCGTAGTCAACTCAAGTTGTTATTAAAGCCAGAAATCATATTTTCTTTAAATTTTTACGTAGAAACTTTCTGAAAAATAACACAGACTATGCACACAAATCAAGAAACATCAAATGAAGCTAATAGATGTCTCGAAACACGGAAATAAGGGCTATTAGTCAAAACGATCTATTGGATCTTCATAAAATATTATAAGAACAAGGCTCTCTAGTGTGGCGCGCCTTCACCATTAATAAAAAAAAATCTAACTAACCCATTTATTGGAGTGGTGCTCCATTACTCACCATTTAAGTCAAGCCTTCATGGAACTCCTATCTTCTCCATCCCCATTGTGACTTGACATCTTTTTTTTCGTACTCCATCTGTTTGAAAATGATTGACACTATTTTTTTTATTAGTTTGTTTTTAAAACATTGATATTTTTTTAATATTTTATTAATAAAAATTATTTATAGCCACACAAATACTATGAAGATTTCAGACCACAAGCTTTAAAAGTTCTACAGCCACACAAATGCTATGACTTATTTAAGATCACATATCTCAAAAGTTAATACTTCTTTATTAAAATTTGTGCCAAGTCAAATTAGGACAATCTTTTGAAACAGGGGGAGTATTTTATAACACTACCTTACTTGGCTTTAGTTTTATTTGGGGAGTCGTTCTGCTCAAACTCCGTGTCTATTTATTGTGATGTTGTTTAATTATTTACGGATTTTAAAAAACAAATAAATTAATTAAAATTTAATACTATCTAAATTCTATATAAAATAGTTATGTTTTTATAAATCAGGTTATTAATGAAAATAGAAAAAATTTAAGTTTATATTATTTCTATATATTATGCTTTTTGACATAGATTAAAACTTTAATCACGTATAATTAATAGAAGAACACCTAAAAAGTAGCCGCTCAGGACTGTAAGAAGCTTCGTCAGTGAACGCGGGATTGCAAAAACCGTCGAACATGAAAATTCACAACAAGTGGTGACTCTGATTAGGAACCAATTCCAAACTAGGTCACTCGATTTGGGATCTCATGCACAAATGCAGGTGCGTCTAAGAAGCGTATTTGAACTATGATATAGCAAATTGATCATGCGAGTCCATTTACGAGCGTGGGTACAACCAATTACTCATGCGATTTTGTCTAAGTAGACAGGGAACAAATGGACATACAAGTGTTGTTGAGAAGAAAAATAAGCAAAAAATCAAGTCACCAGCGCTTCAGAGAAAACAAAGACTCTTCTTGAAGCACCATGGGTAAATTTATTTGCAGGGAACCATTCTGTTGAAAATGATATAAACTTGTCTTATATTTCACCTGAAGTAGTTAATAGACAATTTGTGGTTTACGTATATCAGAGGTGGAAATTGAGACTGAAAAATGAAGAAAAACACTTATTATTTATGTAATTGATGAGACGCTTGGTTATAACTATATGAGCCGATATGTGATAAAAATTTGGAATATAGTAGTAGAACCAGAAATATATCTTCATGAAGAGGATTATAACATTATCAAATTTTAAATAATTGGGGATTTACATGGCATCTTATATGGAGGCCCTTACAGTATTATAGTTGCAGAACCAGAAATATATCTCCATGAAAAGGATTATCACATTATCAAATGTCAGATAATTGGGGATTTACAGGACATCTTATATGGAGGCCCTTACAATATTAATAGTAGACCAATTTTCCTTAAGCAATGGACCCCTAATTTTAATTTCAATGTTAAGTTCCAACAGAAATTCCCTTATGGATTAAGCCCAAACTCCCATGTAATGTTGGGTTGTAACTCGTTGAGCAGGATGGCCAGTACTATATGTACTCCATTGTTTGTGAATGGATGCGCAACCAAGTAAACTAGTGTATCATATGCTGGAATTATTATTGAATGGAGTTAATGTAACAAATAGCTTACCTAGTGAAGTAACTGTGAATGACCCCTTTGATAGACATTTTCAGCAACCCATCGAATTTGAATGGTGTAATGACCCAATTGATTGTTTTGTGTTTTAGCATCTCGTTCTATGACTTGAGACCTTGAGTAGATTCATATGATATTTTATGACTTTTATGTATGGTTGGTTCGGGTTTCAAAAGGTTTGGGAGTGATTTAGAACACTTAGTTCCTAATTAAAGGCCTTAAGTTAAGAAAGTTGATCAAATATTTTAGATTAACAGGCTTGGATTGGTGATTTGAAGTTTCAGTATGGAAATTTTATGTATATTCGGATCGGGTCTCAGGTGGCCTGGGAAGGATTCAGCTCTTTTGGTTAAAAGTTGGCAATTTGAAGAACTTTAGAATTCATAAGTTTGACTTGTTATTGTGTTATTGAATTTTGTTTGAAGTTTTGAGCCCTTGGATAGGTCCATATAGGTTATTCGGATTTATTTGCATGGTTGAGAGGTGGCCCAAAGGGCTTGGGAGTAATTCGGGCTAACTTGTGAAATTTAAAACTTGAAGAACGTACAAAAGTTCATATTTTGGTTTGAATTTTGATTTTCAGTTATGATACTTTTAGATGCATTTTGAGCCCGTGGACAAGGTTGTATATGGTACACGAACATGTTGGAATGATTGGACAAGATCCGAGGGAGCTCGAGTCAGTTTTAGCGTGTTTGGAGCAAGTTTTGAAAGATTTAAAGTGCAGAAACGTAGGTTTCTGCGCTTGGCCTAACTTCAAAAGAGAACTGACTCAAAATATAAAGAATTTGGTAAATATGCCTTAATTAAAGTTGTAGCCTTTGAGTCTAGTATTTAGATTTAAATAGTTTGTTATTTTGACATCGTTACAAAAGTTTATGACTGTTTTAGTGAAGAAAGGGCAATACTGTTATTTAAAAATAATGTGCACTTAGAAATTCCGCACCTGTGTTTATAAATCTATTAAGTACTTCGACTTTATTTTATCATTTTTGGGAGCTAGGGATCTCGGATTGAGGCAATTCTTAAAGCGATTTTATCCTAGAAGGATGGGGTAAGTGATTTGCACTTAAATTTATGATTATAACATGAATCTATCATCGGTTTTACCTTAGGATTTAGAAGAAGAAAAAAGGGATTTTGAGCCAAAACTTTAAAAATGGAATTTTGAGATTCTAAGCTCCGATTTAGACCCAAATTTAGAAACTAATCACATATCTGGACTCGTGAGATTATGAGTTTACGGGATTCGAATTTTATTTTGGGATTTGACCATGTGGGCTCAGGTTGACTTTTGATATTTTATTAAAGATTGAAGCTTTATCATTTGAAATTAATTTCTATAGCTTTAATTGACTTCCTTGAGAATTATTTGGACTAGATTGGGCTCTTTAGATGCATTTGGAGCTAGAAAAGATAGATTTTGAAGAATAAAGCTAGCCCGATATAAAGTAAGCATCTTGTTTAACCTCGACTTGAAGATATATTCCCTAAAATGGGCTTTTGTGTCATATGCTACATGTTTGGAGATGATGCATATGAGAGTTGATGAGCGTATATACGGATGGCGAGGTTGTGACATGCTTTGGGTAGATTTTAGATTGTTTATGCCTTGTTTGGTATACGCTTTACTTGATTTACTTGTGTTATGACTCTATGTGCATCTGCACAATTATTTCCATTTTATAGGTATCTCTCTCATGCTTTTGTAACATGATAGGATATTATATTTCACGATCCAAGCCCATGGTACATATTATCCGCTTAGGTCCTAGGCCCGCACGGATTTATCATTTTTGGGCTACGCCACGTCGAGCCCTTAAAGCGCGCGTACCATGTGAGCTTAACTCATGCCTTATATAGATCTTCAATTTTCTCTCTTATTCCGATGTGGGATTATCCTAATGTGACATGTGCACCCCTTCTTCAAAAGTTTGCCAGCCTAGAAGCCTGCCATTCTTCTTTGACCCGCCTTCTGTCATGGGCATCACATTATATGTCATTACTATTCATTGTATGATTAATTGAGCATCTTATTCATGCTAGAATAATATTATAGGCATCATTTACATACTACTTTAACATTATGGATTTTATCTACTTGTGTTACATGTTAGAACTATCTAGTCATATACTGTCTCTTTATATGCACCATGTTAGCATATAGATATAGTTCTCATCATTCATCTAAGATGGTTTGGGTGTGTGGATTCACTTTTCTCTGTTGAGGAATCTATTTGGGCGTATGGATTCTTATTCTTGATTAATGCTTTTGTTGGGAGTATGGATTCACATTCCTATTATTAAAATATTTGTTCGGGCATATAGGTTTATGTACAAACTACGTCTGGATATGGATCCATCCCTCGAGAGTGACTGAACACCAACATTTCACCGGCTGTGTGAATGCAATGGACATATGGATTCGTGTCAGACACATGGATTTGTATCGGTTTGGTACCAAGTTTGACTCTTTATTATGCATAGACATTCTAGATTAAGGTGGGTTGCTCTGATGGTAAGCACCCTCCACTTCCAACCAAGAGGTTGTGAGTTCGAGTCACCCCAAGAGCAAGGTGGGGAGTTCTTGGAGGGAAGGATGCCGAGGGTCATTTGGAAACAGCCTCTCTACCCCAGGGTAGGGGTAAGGTCTGCGTACACACTACCCTCCCCAGACCCCACTAGTGGGATTATACTGGGTTGTTGTTGTTGTTGTTATTCTAGATTAATGTTTACTCTCAAATATATCATCTACAAATGCGTATTTATGTATTTTATACATGTATGAGACTTGATAGCAGGTTGTTGGATACTTGAAGACTATCTATAATGACTCGGCTGTTCCTTTTCAATATTAGAGTCATGTTCCCCTATTTGATGCTTCCCGTTGTTTCTTTTAATATTTTGTAACTTGCGAGGATAGTTGGTTTGGTATTGGGAAGGTTTGAGAGTAAATTAGAGCACTTAGTTCTATTTTGGAAGTTTAAGTTATAAGAATTGACCAAAGTTTGACTTTTGAATAAATAATTCGGATTGGTGATTTGATGGTTCCAATAGGTTCGTATGTTAATTTTTGGACTTGGACGTACATTCGAATTTGGCTTTGGAGGTTCTCAGAGGATTTTGACTCTATTTGTTGTAAGTTGGCAATTTGAAGAATTGGAGAGTTTATAGGTTTGACCAATAGTTGACTTTGATGTTATCAGAATGCAACTGGTGTTCCGATACTTTGGATAGGTTCATTTGGTTGAATGAAACTTGTGCGCAAGTTTGGTCGAGATCTGAGGTGTTTAGGCATGAATTGAACACTTGGTTGGAGGTTTGGAAGTTCTTGAACTTAAAAGAAGTTCAACTTGTGGTTTGATCTTTGATTCTTATATGCAATATTTCGTATGTGTTTGGAGGCCTTAGATAGGTCCGGGTAGTGTTTATAGACTTGTTGATATGATTTGATGGGCTTCCGATGGTTCGGGTGAGTTTCGGACCATCCGAAGCATGTTTGGAGATTACTGATTGTCTGGTATCTGGTGTTCATCGCGCTCACGAGGGAAGTCGCATGTTTGCGATGAAGGAATTGGGAATGGGGGCTTTTGTGCTTCACGTTTGTAGAGCGGGAGCCACGTTCGCGAATAAGGAGGTCGGGGTTATGGCCTTCGTGTTCGCATGTTGAAGGTCGCGTTCGGGAAGAAGTCCGAGTGAAGAGCCTTCGCGTTCACATAGGGCCTTATCGCGTTCGCGAAGAGGAGAGGCAAATGGCGTTCGCATTTGCGAGACTCCTATCATGTTCGCGAAGGAGGATTTGGGCCAGAGGTAGATTTGTGCTTCGTGAACGCGAGGCTTGGGTCGCGTTCGCAAAGGGTAATGTTGAGCAGACTATATAAGTTGTGATTTTTGGGATTTTTGACCATTCTCTTATATTTTGAACAAAAACTTGGAGAGGGACAATTTTCATGGAGATTTTTATACAAGGCAAGAGGGTAATTGATTTATACTAAGTTATGATTATATTTCAAGAATTTACATGGATTTCTAACCCCTAAAACATGGATTTAAAGTCTAGAAATTAGGATTTTCGGTATGAACTTAAGAGAGTGCTTTTGGGGGCTTTGAACATAAATGTGGAACTCGATTTGGAATCCACTTATATATTTAGACTCGTGAGGTTATGGGTAGTCGGGATCTACCACTAGACTCGAGTTTTTACCATGTGGGTTGCGGGTTGACCTTTGTTGACCTTTTGGGAACTTATTAAAGAATGAAGCTTTATAGTTTGATATCGATTTTTATAGCATTATTTGACTTATTTGAGTGATATTTGACTAGATTCGAGTCGTTTGGAGTTGGATTTAAAAGGAAAATATTTTTTGGAAGGTTGAAGGTGTTACCAGGTAGAGGTAAGTCTCTTATCAATCCTTGTAAGATGGAATTCTCCTGATAGGTAATTTAGTTTCTACTTGTTTCTTGATTTAGGAGCCACGTATATTCGAGGTGACGAGCATATATGTGTAGCTAGGTTATGACCACATCCAGTAGAGTTTGGCTTATGATTATGCCTTGTTTGGACTATGTGAATTAATTATCCACGTTTCGTTGATTTCATGACTACGTAATTACTCATAATTATGATTTAGAAGCATGCTTAAGGTTATGGCTTGTTAAATTAAGGATTATTGTGCCATGTTGAGCTTTCTTATTAAGTTGTCGTCATATACTTGTCTTATTTGACTCTTGATTTAGTGGTTAAATGGATTAATTTACTCATGTTAAATGTTACGATTAGACTTTGAATGTTGAAATATTTTATTGAACTGTTGTGCTAAATTGAATAACATGAATATCCTCCATAACCATCTTTTAGCCATGTGATCTTTTATCTATTATTATGTTTTGGTGCCTCTTCGTTATTTTATTTCATATACATATGCATGAGTTGAAGAGTTGAATATTGAGAAATATTGAGAATTTTGGTACTAAGGACACTATGAGTGGATATTTATTACTGGTAATTGATCATCGATTATGAAATGATCAACGCTTGGATATAGATCCGTCCCTCTGGAGTCAAGTAATTACCCATATTACTTTGGGTCCTGTGAGCGTAACCACTCAAATTTGGTGCTTGCTTTGAAAATATGGCATGTGTGAGGCATATAGATTTGTGTTGTGAGGTATTGAGAAGGAATTCTAAGCGTGCATAATTATGCATTTTAGACCCATGTTGTGGCTTTTATATAAAAGTTGGTTGATATACATCATATCAATGTGTGAGAGAGGATTGAGGTATTTGATATCTGGTTCAATATTTTTTATTTGCAAAGCATGCCTAAATTTCACATGTACCGTATCTCCAACCTTTGTATCTATTTGATGATACCATGCTTTACTCTGTATCTTATTTATGCTTTTACCTGATTATTGGCCTGTTAGTAAGGGTCGATGTTGATCTCTCATTGCTACTTATTCGAGGCTTGACTTGATACTTACTAAGTACCGTAAATTTATACCCATATTACATTTCTGCATATTTTTGTGCAGGTTCTGAGGTAGGTACTAGTGGTACCTATCCAACTGAGTAGGAGTATCTTGCTGGAGACTTCATGGTGAGCTTCCTTACTTGATTGGATCCGCAACACATGGAGCCCCTTCCCTACTTAGCCATCTCTGTCTATTTATTTCCTTTTCAGACATATGTTATTGCCAGTTGAGACTACTAACGAGCGCAAAATACAACACAAAATTAATTATCTCTAGCCAAAGATAGTATAGTAAAATTATCGTCTCCACAAGGATTGAATTTAAATAATGCTCTAGTAATTTCTTGTTTAAATGATATTCAGGATGATCAAAGCTTGATTTGGAATGATTATGAACTATGATTAACTACTAAAGTAAAGCAATTCACAACTGACTGCAAAAAACTAGAGATTAGCAGAGTTGGGCTTTTATCAATGTGAGAAATAAGGGTTTTGACAGGATAGGTGCATGATAGCTATTTGGGATCCAACTCTAGTTTAATTCACTCTAATGTTCTAATGATTCTCATGAATTAACCTGATGATTAGTTCAAACATGTAGTCAAGACTCCTCTCTCGATTAAATCTTAACTCTACGAGGTGAACTAATATAAGCACTGTGAAGATATGCAAGCATGCATTAATGAATTAGTCTTCAGGAAAACGTCTCTCGAATATTCTCCTAACTTGATTTAATCACTGAATTAAACCAAATCAAATAATGCAAATATAATCACCAAAATATTCCTCTTTCAATTAAATAAACTGATGAATAAAGTTGCAATCAATTCAAATTAAAGCAAAGAACTAGAGTTAAAATCCATAAATATCAATCTAATGTTACAATCCAAACTCCCGTATTGACTTGATGAAAAGATGATGCAATATTGTGACTTGTAGTCTCCAACGCTCTCCCAAAGCTTCCAGGGTCAAAAGTCCCCTAAAAACGTGTTTCTAGTGTATTTATACCAAGTAGGAACAAACTTGGACAAAACTACCCTCTTTGAGCCGAAGTGGGAAAACCTACAAACATTTTACACTTCACGCGTCGCACTATGCTACACAGGGTGCGTAGCATTAGTGCAATTTGCTCGGTTGTAAACTCTCTGAACTTAGCTTCTCTGACAAAATTTTGTACTGATGCTACACACTATGCCATGCATTATGCATAGCATTAGTGTATTTTTCTGTCAGACCCAATAACTACAAGTCTCTGAACTTCTCAAATATCTGATGCACATTTTCACTGATTCGTCGCACTGTGCTACGCATGGTGCGAAGCATTCGTATGCAACGCCGGTCCGCGATCCCCGGACGTGATCCCGGATTAATTCCTTTGCTTTTACTCAGACTTCAAAGCTCCAATTATTTGATTTAGCTCCAGAACATTTTCTTAACTCATAATCATCTCCTACAAAGCATAACACACGTAATAAGTGCAACTCACCATCATTTAAGCTCAAACACACCCAACGTGCAGTAATTAGAGTGTAGAATGCGGCTAAAACACATGTTCCTTGCCTACCATCAACACCCCACACTTAAACCATTGCTCGTCCTCGAGCAATCAAACTACACTTCACATAGAAACGACCTTCTTATCTGACAATTTCCCTACCACATCATGTCAAGAATATTTAAAGCAAACTAAGCATCCAATCATAACATCCTAGCCTCAAGACTCGACTCAAAATCACCACGTATTTTTCAAAAACTTGCTCACTTATTGTATGATGGTAGGCTATAATCTCGTATTTTAGTCGCTTATTGCACTCCAATTTACTACACTTTACTCATTTTGAGCTTTAATTGATAGTATTTTGCACTTATTGTATGTGTTTATACCTTGTAGGAGTGATTCCGAGCTATGTAGATGTTATGGAATGAATTTGAGTGATTTGGAGCTTTGATGTCTGAGTAAAATCCCAAGGGACTAAGTCAGGATCATGTTCGTCGGGGGTCGAGGACCAAGTTTGGACGTTAAAACATAAGAAAATCCGTACTTTGAGAAAAGTGCACTAGTGCAGCGTGTGGCGCGCCACGACTGTGCAAAATTCCTACTGCATGTCAGAACCAACTCTATGGATTTCCCCACTAATTCCCCTCAAGGCGCGTCGCCCCATGCGACACGTCTGTGCAATTTCTATAGAGTAATTTTCTATTTCGGCTAAGAGTAGGTGATTTTGTCTAGGCCCGACCCTACTTAGTATAAATACATGGCAAACATTATTTTCGGGACTTTTGTCACACTTTAGGCCTAAGGAAGCTAAGGAGGAGTTGGAGGAGCAAAAGCACAAGGATTTCATCATTCCTTTCTCACTCAAGACCCGGGTTTGGATTGAATTTTTATTTTCCTATACTTTAATTTTATTTGTGATGAATTGATGATTGTTTTATTTTAGCAGTTCCCTTTAAGGTTTGGTGTATTGATGATTGTTTGTGGATTATAACTCTAGTTTTATGTATTGAAGTGTTTTTGGATGATTTAAATATTGCATCTATATTCACTTGTTCATGTAATCGAGAGAGGCATAACTTGTGATATTCTTGCATTATATCGTTGGTTGAGTTCATTCATTCTTCTTAGTAATCGAAAGAGGCTAGTTGAATCATTTATTAAACCTAGTTAGGAGGATAATCGAGAGAGGCTCTCCTAAAGACCAATCCGCTACGCATTCTTGCATATCTTCACGTGCTTAAATTAGTTTATCTTGTGGTTAAAACTTAATCGAGAGAGGAGTTTTTGCTGAACGTTTGAACTAATAACTGACTCACTTGAACATTAGAAGTGAATTATCTAGAGTTAGATTCTGAACAATTATCTTGCACCTATCCTATCAAAACCCTATATTTTCCTACTGATAACTTTCTTTGCTTATTCCTTGTTTCGATTGTCATTAGTCAATAGCTTTAGATTCTTTGTTAATTTTAGTTATTCATCATATAAATCTCAATTGTTGATTCTCCTGGATAGCAATCAAGCTAGAAACTACGAAAATACTTTTTAAATCCAATCCATGTGGATACGATATTATACTATATTATATTTGACTAGCGATCATAATTTAAGTGTTACGAAAATACTTTGTTTCTCTTTTTATGTTTGGTTGTGTTTTGACTGTGCGTAGGTTACATGTTAAGATTGGTGTATGACTCGAACTTCTATGAAGGAAGTGCTACCATACGAGCCAAAAATTGAAAAACAGCTGCGACATCTGAGAAAGGAAAGAAATCTCACCGATACAACAGAAAAGGTTGGGCAATCCTCAACCAAAGAACTTATGGCTGGAAACGGTGAAGATAATGTAGATTTAGCTGCGAGAGAAGCAGCCCAACGACGAGAACAAGCTGCACGAGATGCTGAGGAAATAGCTATTAGGGATGCGCATATTATCTATGAAGAAGATAGGGGTCGGAAAATTGCTCAAAATCAACCCTTGGGTGCAGACCAGTTCAGAAATATAGCTCCCATGCCTGGGAGACCACTTGGCGATTATGCTAGACCGGTCTACAATCAAGGCTTATCAAGTGTTAGACCACCTCAAAATGCAGCAAAATGTTTTGAATTGAAGCAAGGGTTACTTCAAACTCTTCAGAATTATTGTGTTTTCAGAGGGAAGCCAAACGAAGATCCAAACACGCATCTAATGAACTTCGAGGAGATTATGAACACCTTTCAATACAATGGGGTATCACAAGATGCTGTGTACTTAAGGGAATTCCCCTTTTCTCTCAAAGATGATGCAAAGCAGTGGCTTCAAAGCTTTCCCACAGGATCAATTAGAGCTTGGGAAGAGTTAACCAGAAAATTCCTTGATAAATATTTCTCCTCAGCTAAAACGGGCAAGTATAGAAGAGAAATTCATAACTTCTGCTAGAAAGAGAATGAAACTATTTTTGAAGCACGGGAGAGGTTTAAGGAGATTGTTAGAAAGTGTCAACACAGTGGAATTTATCTCTGGATGCAACTCCATGACTTTTGGGATGGATTGACACCGGCCTCACGTAGAACATTGAGCAATGCAGCTGGAGGCCCCTTGATGAAGAAGACTCCAAAGGAGATAGTTACAATTCTTGACGAGTTATTTGAAGATGCAAATCAGTGGCCCTCTGAGAGTGCTGAAAGAAGAAGATCAATTAGTGTTCACCAAGTTGATGTTAACACATCTGTGCAGGTATAACTTGATGCTATGGCCAAAGAGATAAGGAAGCTCATCTTAGCTGCGATACAAAGTGAGCCTCACGCAACTTGTAATATGTGTGGAAGAGGACATCCTACTCATGAGTGTCAAGCCTAAACTGAGGAAGTAAATGTTGTTGGGAAAATACAATTTCAATACAATAGGTCAGAGGCACCCCGATTTTTCATGGAGTTCACCTGGAGGTACTGCGAATGCTTGCCAACAAAATAACTCTAGACCGTAGGGACAAGGAGCTCCGACATACCAAAATCAGCAGAGGCAGCAATTTCAGCCTCAACAGCCTATTCAGCCTGGTCTAGAGGATCTAATGAAGGCCTTCATTATCAAGACAGATGAGAGGTTGGACGCTTATGGAGCTATCAAAGAATTAGGCACTGGTCTTCGAAACCTGGAGAGAAAAGTGAGACAGATTGCAACAATATTATCCGAGAGGATTCTAGGTACTTTCCTCGTTTATACAGAATAGAATCCCAAAGAAACGATGAATGTTGTGACCTTGAAAAGTGGGCAAGTATTGAAAGATACCACCCTGATCCAAGATGATGTGATACTTGAACAAGAAAGTGGGAAGCAACTGAAAAATGATGTTGATAAAAAGAAGAAGGGCCCGATGAAAACTGAGAAGAAAAAGAAGGAAGAAACTTCGAGAAGGGAGGAACCTGAAGAGAGCAAGCATATGCCTGCTTTAACTTTCCCTCAAAAGCTATGTAGAGAAAAGTTGGACAAGCAGTTTGGGAGATTTCTTGATGTGCTGAAATAGGTTCATGTAAATTTGCCATTCACATAAGTTCTCTCTCAAACGCCTGCCTATGACAAATTCTTGAAGGCGCTCCTGACAAAGAAGAGGAAAATAGAGGAGACCTCAGTGGTGAAGCTCACAGAGCATTGCCGTGCGATATTGGAAAACAAACTCCCATAAAAGTGTGGAGATCCAGGGAGTTTTACTATACCTTGCTCTTTAGGCTCTATTAATTTTGATAAGTCTTTATGTGATTCTGGAGCCTCAATTAATTTAATGCCTCTATCTATTTACAGGAAACTAGAGAAAAAAATCAGAGAGATAATGTCTGCACCAATATCTTTACAGCTGGCAGACCAAACGACTTTAATACTTGAAGGGATAATGGAAGATATGTTAGTTCGGGTGGATAAGTTCGTATTTCCTGTAAAGTTTATAGTGGTGATTATGTAGGAGAACAAGGAGGTCCCTATCATCCTAGGAAGACCATTCTTAGCGACGGGTAGAGCTATATACACGAGAGAAAACTCATGCTTAAAGTGAGTGACGAGACGATGACGTTTGATATGAATGTAGAAAAGGGGGCACAAAAGGACAAACCAACTGCGAGTGTTGAGTGGAAAGTGAAAGGCTCGGAAGAGAAGGCTGCAGTGAGTGAGAAAGATAAGTGTGGGGTGTACCCCAAAAAGGCTGAGAAGAAGCTTTTGGCATGGATGTGCACATTAGGCCGAAGGCGAGGAATGGATCCCTACTTCGACTCAGACCCCGACTAGATGTTCAAGAAAGTTTCCTTTTCCTTATGCTTTTTAATTGTATGTTACTGGGATATGCCACAACTTAAAGTGTGGGGTGGGAGATAATTAAATGTTGTATGTATATGTGTTAGTTTTGTTAGTTGTAGTAGTTGGAAAATTGAAAAAACCATAAAAATGACAAAAAGATTTTCTTTTGTTAGGTAGTGTATTAATTCCCCCTTGATTTTTCTTTGTGCCGTGGTTATTTTTCAAGGGTTTTGTTTGAATCGAGTGTAGTTAGTTTTTATTTTTGTTAGGAGTAGAAAACCTTGTTCTATCATTTGAATTGAAGGCAATATCTCTTAACTTTATTATATCTTGAGAATAGTGAGTGATTTAGGTGTGACGCTTAGGCTTAGTTTTTGACTCTTGTATACGTACCTTAAATTGTTTGATCTTAACTTTGCTAAACTGCTTTGACTATAGTGTCTTGATAGTCCAATCCTGAGTGAGTTGTGTGCCATGTGTGTGCGAGGTTTTGTGTTATTCTGTGCATTGCATTTGATGTCTAGAACTTGCCCTGTATGTTTGCAAAGCGAAATAATAGTTTTATTCATTCTTGGAAGTGATATAGGCATCTCATTGTTGAGCCAGTTATATGCTATTACCCACCTAATTGTTATGTATCTTAGTTGACCCCGTTGAGCCTGTAATCCTATTTCTTTGGCAACCAAATTACAAGCCTTGCCCAATTGTTTGAATTGACCATCTATTTGAACATTTTACCTCTCGTGAGCACTTGAATTTGTTATAAACTTTGTAAAAGTTAAAGTATGGGGTGATTGGGCTGGCTTTTGAGTGGAACTAATGAAATAAGGAGAAAAGTGTACTATTTTGAAAAAGTAAGAGCCATTTGAATTGAAAAAGAAAGGAAAAAAAAATAAGTGTATGATTCTGATAAATATTCCTTGATAGTGGTAACTTGAAGTAATTGTTCTTAAAGAAGTAGGGGGTTAATGTTTATTGATGTGAAGGCGGAGTTATGGTTGGACACAAGTGTGGGGTTTTGAATGGTTAATTGTATGTATTTAAATGCTTAGGGAGGTGTAGTCACTCTTATATCCAAATGTATTGTCACGACCCAAACTGATGGGCCGTGACGGCCGGCCGGTACCTTACTCAACCAAGTACCAACGTAATGTATCTTTCTTATTATATCATCATATACACGTGACATACAGGCCTAATAGGCCAACATCATCATTTATAAACTCAAAACATAGGCCGACAAGGCCGTACAATCTTTCACGTACACGACATATGTCTACAAGCCTCTAAGAGTACATAATTATCATAAAGGTTAGGACAGAGCCCCGCCATACCAAACCATACACATCTAAATCATACTGACCAAACAAGCAACTCCGGACCAAATAGAGTGCACCAATATCTTCTGCTGAGATGATCGCCTACTTGGAGAACTCTCAACCTGTCTATCGAGACCTGCGGGCATGAAACGCAGCGTCCCCAGGCAAAAGGGACGTCAGTACAAATAATGTATCGAGTATGTAAGGAATGAAAATCAGTAAATAATAGACATGAGAGAAACATGGAGTAAAAGACTCGACATGTACGTGTGCATAGCTCTGTGAGTCATTTCATTTTTTATAATGTCATGCATATGCATATAAATATCATACCATGCATAGGTATATGCGTTCATAGCATCATCAAGCCTCTGAGGGTATCCCATCATATCATTTCAGCCGTTGTGGGAAAATCGTCAACGTATACCAGCTGATCAGGTGGTGATGCGTATATAACGCCATAACCTTTTCCCATATTCCATATACATATAATATACATATATACGC